>JACXSJ010000986.1:0-134796 GCA_014851325.1 Pentalonia nigronervosa | reverse complement strand
ATTGTTAATTTTTTAGTTTTGAGATTAATTTTTACTGTGGTATAAATATCATATGATTACCATCAGTATTTATTTAGATCTATGAATCATATATTGTTAGTGTTTTAATAAGAATTAAAAATAAAATAAGAAACAGTTATGTATAAAATATAAATACATTTTGGTTACGCTGGAATCCGAAATCGAATATTGATTTTCCCCACAGGTTAGGAGAATGTAAACATTTTAGGAATGTGATTACAAATTATATAACAAATTTTGGTACTGATTTTGACTATATTTTTCAACTTGCGGATGCCAGTGTAATGCATCTATTTTTATGGACTATTATTCTTAGTATAAGCATTTTAATGACATAGTATAACAAATCTAAAAATCTGAAAATATAATCTTACAGTATATTATTTAAAAATTTCAAAAGTCAGAATTTGAAAATAAGGGTGTGGGAATGTTTGATGAATAACCCTGTATATGATAATTATTATTACATATCTATTTGGTGTAGTTGTATGCAGTGCGCATGACGCCAAAAAATTCCGGAGAACTATTTTTGAACTCGACGAATATTAATTATTGACATTTTTTCCACAACAATGTGTGACGAGATGTTTACTTTTGGAAGAGCGCCCCGTAATATCAAAAAGGCTACGACCATGACCACGACGACTCATTAATGTGTGTGAAATTTATCTTTGAATGGTCGTCGTCACCGCCATAGTAATAACTAATAATAATAATAAGGAGGAGGACATTTATTAAGTAGCTAACACTCGTGGTGTTTTGGTACAGTCTTATTTATATTATTATAATATAATACTAATGTCATACTTGTGTATACGACCACACGTACATCATTATTTGGTGATATAATAGGTACCTAATACACACCCGTGGAAACGTTTTTACGTGGAATAAAAATTAATTTCATTAAATTAAAATTAAAGTGTTTACAGATGCTTGATTATAATATAATACGTAGACTCGATGGCCCGTGGCGTACGATACTGATTATTCCAAGGAAATAGAAATCCATTGTATTATTTTATATTAATTTATCTAAGAATATCATTAATGACTTGAGAGGCCAATAATAATATTGCTCTCGCATCCACCATTTCCCAGGCCTGTATATACATATATATTATTACGACGTATTTGTGAGTAAACCGTATTGAAAATGGCGAATGAATTCATGACGTATAATTTTATACCCGTAACCATAATAATAATGATACATTTTGCAACTTAACTTTTATGACCGAATGGCCAAAAGAAGTTTTTTAACGGTCACGGCGTGCTCACGTTGTGTCATCCGTCGATTGCACACCCACTCTCGTTTTATGACCGACTGTTCGTCCACAAACTTATGTCTATATTACTACTCTACGAAACGTCCGACCCTGTCAAATGTAGACGGCAAATCAATCTCGAAACACGTTCTTTCTCTCCCCCCCCCCATTTCTCTTTCTCTCGAAATCACACATAATTTACACAATCATCTGCTAGCAAAGTAATAACACGTGAGCATTAAACCTTTTACAGCGTAATTATATTATTATTATTATCAATTGCCGGACCTTTCGATAAGTTTTATTTGATTTTGCAGACCACTCACTTAACGTCTTGCGCCCGGCCGTCGAGGTGTTGACATAAATCATATTCTTACAATAATTATTATGATTGAACATTTTATTTTGAACGTCATAATAATATTATTACAGCGGCTGTTCTCGAAATAGAACAAGCAAACATTATCACTACCCCAGCGATATTATACGACTTTTGGCCGCGCCGCGAAGGATTTCATCCCACGACCGTGTCGGGTGATTTATTTTGAAACTTCTCGTAAAAACGCCCATGAACTTTCCATTGTTCTTATATTCGCAATTTCGGTCAGAACTCATTCTTTCAACTGTCCGGGAAATTCTGTATCAACACCGCATGCGTCGAGTATTGTTTCGCAGTGTAAAGCGAACAAACGAAACCCTCGACCGAGTTAAAAATTAAATTCCTTTTAAATCCTGGGTTTGGGGTTTTACAAACAAACTCGGTGCTTATAAAAAATAAAATGAAACAGAAAAAAAAAACTATCGACAAACTACAAAATTAAATAACGTCTTTCAACTTTCATAATATATTATGACCTAGAATTTTGAAAAATAATCTTGAAAATACGACGAGTTTGAAATTTAGAAGTTTGTCTTAACCACCATTATACTTTCTTTTCATAAGTCACGTAGGTAGGTACTTATGATTATAGAACAATACGAATAAAACCGTTTTCTTTTTCTTTATCATAGTTCACATTTGATGCTCTTATTTTTTGTTTTACTGAATAGGTACATACTTTTAAATATTTATCGGATAGATAAAACTTGAAGTATTTAAATATCATCCTTTCGAGAATATTGTCTTATCCGCTACTTTAAAATAAATATATCGTACCATTTGTCGAACCATGTACATTTAATAATTATATCAAACTTCAGATAATTTTTGATATTGATTAACTCTGCATATTACCTATGCTTAAAATTGCAATTGATTTTTAAGATGTTAAAAAAAAATTTATTTTGACATTTTTACTGAAACTCGTATTACATAACTTTAGTAAACGAAAATAGCTGGATACTAGATAAACGTCAATGTTCATAGAATATTTGAAGAACATTGATGGTCAAGACTCAAAGACCAATATGCAGGGTTAAGCAATGCCAACTCAATAGGAATTATTTATTATTTAGATCGTGCGATTATTAGTTAACGATAAGGTATATAGGGATAAGGTATATATTATATATTAATACTTTTGTATTAGATAAATTATATAAAAGATTTTATAACTTTCAGGACGGATTTGTAGAATATGTCCATTCTCTAAATGTAATTCTACTAGAAAAATGTTCGTACCAAACAGTTTATTAAAAAGTGTTACCTAATTTATTGACTAGCTTGTTTATAAAATATTGACATTTCTACGACTTAATTATTTGTATTTTATACAGCTGTGCGCCTGTGTTTTATTTTAACGAAATTTAACTGAATAATAAACCGAAATAGATATTATAAGGTAATACAAAATATGTTGTGACTTCTAAATCTATATTTGGATTCACATTATTTATCGTATAATAAAACGGTCTGTTTTATCACCGCAATAAATTTACGGCAAATGGTATAATATTTTGATGCATGTCGATCATTTTTTTCATGATACTCTATATTCATTTGGAAATTATTATTATTATTCGAAGAGTAAGCAGTCGCATTGACGTCACGCCGTATAAATAATGTAGGTATAATATCATACAAACACGCGAAAACACTTGTGTCTGCGCTTAGGCACTACCAATATTGTATACCTACGCCCCGTAGACAGCTGGTATAGATGTATAATATTATTATTGTGTGTCGTCGTTCTCTTGAACGACCGATCAATAATATTATAATAATACGTAGCATTGCTTGTGTCCTTTGAAACCAATTAGAGTTGGTTTTCCTCAGCCTCTGCAAAGGCAATTGCGCGTTGAATTAGCAGCGGCGGCAATACGAAAGACACAATAATTAGGTATTAATTATTAATAATCGAGCTGTTCAAAAAACAATGTACAATAATATTATATTATAATATATATTATTATATCGCCCAACCGTTTTCGAGCGGGTTTTTCGGTTTTTTTTTTTTTATTAAGCCCCTCTTCAACTATAACAGTTTGCGGCACCATCATAACGATATCGTTGGATCATCAATATAACATCCAAACGTGTACAGAGTTTCGTGTGTGAATATGATATATGAGTTGCAACGAGGCTTGCGAATAAGATGATATAACATACACATGCGCACACAAGTAGTTCATCGTTAATAAATATATTTAAATCCTCACGTTTTTAACAGAAAAAAAGTAAGTATTCCAATATGATTTTGACAGTTTACAGATACTTTAAACACTCACCGTATACATATAACCTAGGTATTTTGTTATAAAATATAAATCACTAGGTAGTTTCTTTTTATCGATTAATTACCTAATAATATTATATTCCGGAATAAAATCACAATAACCATCGTTCTATGGTTAGGTAGCCAGAGGGAGAGGAAAGGCTATGGGGTATTAGCACCCCACACCTCCACCATTAGGTTAGGTTAGATTGGCCGTGTTTTTCAAATATTTCTTTAATAAAATATTAAACGCTCTGTGTAGCAAAGCATGTGACTACAATTACATATTTTATTTCATCATATTATATTATGTAGATAGATGTGTATAGTGTATTTCTAAATAATATAACTGTTAGTCATGTCCTCCGGTTTACAGTTATACACTTTTCCGTGCATGTTTGCTATTAATGGTGAACGATAAACCGACCCTCTATTTATTGTCATAGGTTATTATACGTGTCGCACATATACATATATGCATAAAATACTTATTATAATATACTAGCTGAATAACCCAGCTTCAGTTGTGTGTTAAATCGATTAAATCAAATGTGATTCGTATGTACAATAGTATTTATACATTGGGTTTTTACTATAATTAAACTATTGAAAACCTAGCCATGTAAAATATAATTATTTCTATAAATTATTTAAATGACACGCTGAAAAACCGTAATCTTTAAATACAATACCTCTCCCTTATCAGACAAAAAAAAAAATGAAAATCAGGCGACGTCGTGACACTCAAGAAAGTATTCGAAACAACTCTGGTAAAAAAAAATTGTGAAAAAGTTCAATAGTGTCGTCAGAAAATTGGAACATATAAAAAGCCTGTCTTTTTATATATATAAAGATGATATCATTATCGCGTCGTGCATAGAAAATAATAATAATACGTGAAAAGTTTCAAGATTAATGATTTTTGAATTATAACTAAAATAACGGAAAATATCGTTATTTTTTATTAAAACATTGAATTTTGCAGACATTTTAAATTTAAATATTTATAAAACAAACAATTATGCTGTACCCGTGCGTATTCGATAATTTCTAATAAATGTTTCTATGAACAACTGATGAGACTTTATATTACATTTTCAGACTTTTTGTACTAGAAAAAACAAAAAAATTTGTCTCCCACCCCCAAATCTAAAATCCTGACTACGCTTCTGGATGTCATACATATGACGCATGCCATTTACTACAAATTTACAAATATGACTCAGTTTAGTAATCATTATATTCTTAATATTTATTATTCAAGTTTTTATTTTAAAAAACATTTTTCAATTATATAGTTGGTATTAACCAATGTCACTTAGTGTTAATATTATTATTTTCCTTTCTTTTATTTTGAGTGTAAATTATATTTTATGCAAAAATATAAACTTTAAACTTTATCTGGATTTTTATATTTTTTGAATTTTTAAATATCTATGTATAGTAAAGTAAACTTTTTTAATCTTCACAAAATGTAATATTTCCTTTATAGAGTTTAAAGCTCTATTATTTTAGTTGGTTTATAATTAAATAAAAAAATTTTCTGTGGTTTCTTTTCTTTAAAAACACATATTATACTCATATTCTGATTTTTTTCAAGACTTAAAACCATTATAAAAATTGTCGGCTATTTATTATCGGTTTGTAACCGGTCTTATCGAAAGCAGTAACCAGTTACTGGTACTATACCTAGTTAAAATTGCAGGTTACCACAATTAAGCGATAAACGGTTGCCAAAAAAATTTCGGTCAACGGTAGCCATGTAAAAATGAGAAATTATTATACTCAAAAATATTTTTTTTTCTCGAGACTATATCTATAGTTAAATGAATAGTAAGCTCAAACCACAGAATAGATTCAATTATGCGTTACAACCATATTTACCACAATACAAAATGGTAAAATAGATTGAATTTTTTTTTATAAAGTGACTATTCAAAATTGAAAACATTAAAATAAAAAATACTGTTATAATGTGATCTACTTAAGAACAATTATAACAACATTATTCGACCATATAGATATAATATATTTTACGATTTTGAAAAATGTATTAATATAAACAAATATGTGATATGAAATGAAAATAAAGTATTAAAAGTTTATAGGTTCCCAAAATTTGGTAAATTTATTAGTTTTTGTTAAAAAACTGCTTATTAGTTTCTATCCGTGAATTTTTGTTTCCTTTTTAATATAGGTGCAATATATTGAAACATTTGTAATCATAATAGTAAGAATCCTATACTTTTTGGCTTGTATTCTCTGTATTATAAATAATAATTTTTCTATTATTCACAATACTGCTAATATGTTAATTTTTCATTATTTTAAGAAACACTGCAATTTTTTTTATTAATAATTTTTCTAAATATTAAATTTTGTCAGTTAACCCAATAAGTTGCTTTTTTTCTACAAAACTCAATATGAATATCAACAGTTAAATTTAATTATTTACAACAGCAAACTTATAATGTTAAAAACATCATATTATGATGCTATTTGCCTACCTACTTATATGTTGTTATATTTATATACTGCAATCTTAATAATATTCCCCAAAAATCGAGTTCTTTTTCTATATTATATGAACTTAAACGATAATACCGCGCCTATATAAGCTTATAATATTAATGTTATTGCAACATCATAAATTACAATCATTACACGTCCAAAGGTAATTTATTCGGTGCAGCAGGATATTATAACTTCGAGTCCCGCGGCAAAACGTCAATCAATAATATATAATAACAATCACAAACAATAATAAAGAAAGCTCGAATATTTTAATCCCAAGTGTCCGTGTCACTTGACTAACAAAATAATGGAAAATATCTTTATCAGTGGTGGAAAACGGAGACACTTACATAAAAGCGAAATAACCGAGATTTCGTAGAAACGAGTTTTATATAATATAATATTACCTATATACTTTGTAATATTATACAGGGCAATTCAAAATTTATGTTACGACCACTTTATTGATTCAAAATAGAAAAAAATGTATAAAACAAAAGTTTTTTGATTTAAAAACATCTAAAATGGTTTGTTCATTTTATAATTGTTTACAATATTTTAAAAGGGTTTTGTGCAGTCAACTTTAAAAATGTATAAGAACTTTAAATATTTCTTAAGCATAGAGTTTTGCATTAATTATGTTGGGCAAACAACTAAAATGTATTAAAAAAAATGTCTTCATATTATGTTTGCAAAAGATGTATAGATTCCCATTTGAGTTTCTAAAGTTTACCTCCTAAAACTCTCCTAATATATTATAAACAGTTATAAAAAGTACAAATCATTTTAGATGTTTTTAAATTAAAAACTTTCGTGTTATACATTTTTCTGTATTTTAAATATATGTGTGGTAAAATGGATGTTGCATAAATGTTGAACCACTCTGTATACATTAGGCATATAAAATACATAATATACAAAGTGATTCATTTAACGTAAGACACTCAATATTTCAAAAAGTATTTACGTTTTTGATAATATTTTTATTACATAGTGTAAAGTCGTTACAAAACGATATTAAACAACATTATTTTAAATATTTTTTAACCTCATTATTTTTTAAGTTTTTACTTTTTTGAATAACAGCATACAGTTTTAATTTTATAATCCAAAGCAGAATATTTTTCTGAGTATTTTGATACATAAAAATCGAATTTTGAACAAGTAGTTTATGAGTTATAAGTATTTGAAGTTTAGATGAGCAGAGTAGTGGACCCCAATATTTTGCGGGGTACCCGCATACCACCCCATACTGCTCATTTAAACTTCAAATACTTATAACTCATAAATTACTCGTCTAAAATTCGATTTTTATGTATTAAAATACTCAGAAAATATTCTACTTTGGATTATAAAATTAAAACTGTATGTTGTTATTCAAAAACGTAAAAACTTAAAAAATATTATTTTGTAACGATTTTACACTATGTATTAAAAATATTATCAAAAACGTAAATACTTTCTGAAATATTAAGTGTCTTACGTTAAATGGATCATGCTGTATACATCATGTATAATGCATAATATATTTATATATATAATATTGTATATGACATATACATGACATTCGATTCGAACTTAAACAAATATACATTACGTCCTTATTATGTCTGAGCAATAAAGGCTTTTTTTTTCGTCCTCTGTCGTCGCGTTTAGATTTCATAGCACGTATCTTAATAACGTTAGTTTAATAAAGCCGCCGTCGATCGCGGAACCGTGCGGGTAATACTTTTGTGATTACGCCCCAAGGTTGAGGGTATTTGCGACAGACAAGACAGGTCTCGTTCGAAGATCTTTTCGATATTTGTTTCATTTTTTATCCCTCTCTTTTTTTTTTGTATTTTTCATTTTTCATTTTATTTTTTTTTACACTTCGAAGTTTTTGCGCTAAACTCCTCGAAAATTTATCACGCGTCTCATACCCGAAAGTATACATTTTACAAAACGTCCGTTCCGGTTTCTATATAAACATCAACGCACAACTTCGTTTTCTCAATGCATGTGCCGACATCGCAATAATGCTCTACATCGTGTCTGTTGACATGCCATTATTATGTTCACTGTACACACGAAAAATATAATACCATTACTCACATAGGTATATTATATATAATAAATATTTCTAAATTATTTTTTGATTTAATACGTATACCATAATATAGTGCCATATAGTGTTAGAATAGAAGCAGGTTTTATTAATTTATATGGTACAGCAACAGCAGCAGCAGCTGGTGATATCATCTGCTTTAAAAAGAATATTTTATTTTATTATATTTCAGAGTTTATAACCACATGTGGACATATTTTGGTTTTTCGTTATAGAGTTTAGTGTAGATTTATATAGATTTTTGATTTGTACATTTTTTTTTATATTCGTATAATAATACAATCAATTTTAATGATAACGATCAATCAATCAAATAAATTTGTGTCCGCAGGAAACTGACCTTTTGAATTCAGCAGCACTAAAAATGATTGTGTATATTTAACGAACATAATATTATATGAATACGAATAAAATTACAAAATTATGTTACTAGTGGTCGAAACCCTTATAAGAATGTTTGATTTATTGATTATTCAAAATTCTGGCTTCAAAATAAAAACAATAGTTATTTTAGGAAATCTACTTGTTTCGCTTAGTCTATAATAAATCTGCATGTGACGTAATCAAAAATAAATATGTTTTAATTCTATTGGATTGAAATATATAACTTATTACTACCAGCTAATCCTATGATGAATATGTAAAAATAGTATCAATATTCTCAATCAACTATACATTGTTGAATACCTTTTACCGGCTGAATTAATTTTGAAAGTAAATGTAATGGATAAATCGTGTAAGATTTAAGTATACATACCATGCGATATATAGTAACAAAAAACCTAAAAATATATTACGATTAGTATAAACAGTTTTCTTTTTCTTGTCACGATCAATGACGTAATTTGGGGGAGGGGGCAGGCAGGGGCATTTGATCCACCTTTGATTTTTATGAACTGGTAAAATGTTTGGAATTTTAGTATGATAGAGCCGATGGAATGGCGACCACACTTATAGCAGGTTACCCGCCCTTGATTCAGAGCTCATAATCGTAAATAGTAAACATTTTTAAGAAATATGCCAATAGAGAAGAATATTATTACAAATACTAAAATACGATACTTTAATAGCTAATTAATATTTTTGTTATTAGAAATTACGATCACGATTCACGAATTAATATTAAATAATAGGCCTAAAATCATATTTTTTAGACGTTTTTCGTCTTTTCGGTGTTGTATTAGAATATTCCCGTAATTATGAATTATAGGTATTCCGTTCTAATAACAGACTATTATATCAAATCATTATTAAACATAACAGATTTAAAATTTCAGTACTTTGAATTTTCGAACGCACCCTCAAGACACCCCCAAATATATTCTTTAATATCTTAACTGTTTTAATATTTATTTTTCCTATAGTATTTTTTTAAAAAAATTACATCATATAAATTGTTATTTTAACCAATATTATTTATTTCCATCTCATAAATGCTTGTTAAATAAATAAAGCATTTTAAGAACTTTTAATTTTATTTTATGAGTAAATGAATTGATTTTAAAAAAATAATTATAGAATTAAGGAAATCGGAAGCATTTATTTTCTGTTTTTGTCTAATACACTTACAATATAGGAATTTAGACGAGTCTTGGATAAAATCTTAAAATAACTGCTTCCAATCCCCTCAATGACGAAAACAAAAATTTGATGATCTGTCTATCTGCATATATTCATATCATTTTTATTCAATTATTCGAATAAGTGATTTTATTTTAAGGAAACATTGTTACAAGCAAATCTGTCAAATTATCAAATTTTTTTTTGCAATTACCTATACTAATGTTGAACCATCTAAACTGACTACCTCCAACTACCAAGTATAAGTAAAGGTTTATAATATTCATGTCTTTACTGTTTAATATATTAGTAATATTATAAAAAATTTCGTTTATTTTATCAGGTATCGATACATTTTGCGAGCGGCTTTGTAGTATACCTATTATTTTAATCCAATTGGGCTGGTAAAAATTTTGCCTCGCCCTAAGAAAAACTAAATTGACTCCCCTGGTCACGATTTGGTAGAATAAAATACGGTTATCACGTTTTAATAATAATAATAATAATAAAAAAACATGAAATTGTTAAACACAATGTTGAATGTCTCCTAAAAAAAAAAATGACCAATTGTTGATGGGTCGTTGGAAGGTTAAATATTAAAAAGATTGCGAGAATTCGCCATCTGTAAGCAATGATTTGCACATTAATTATAATGGTATATTGTACTATTTCACGATCGATTCTGTCGATAACCTTAGAACAACAGATATCTTGATATTAACAGAAATTTCGGCCGAATAAGACGAGAATTTCGTTGTACAATATTAATATACCGGAGATTTGTGTGCAGGATCTGCTCTTGTTGCTCCTGACCTATTCGGCTACGTTTGAAAAGGCTGGTCAAATCTAATCTGTGCAATGCATAACTGCGCTCTACTGTGAAGGTTTTTCTAAAACAGTTATCTCGTCGTCCACAGAACGTTATAGTAATGTATAATTATTATAGTTCAATATATGAGTATTCTAGTTACATTAATTATTATTTCAAATTCTAAACACAGTAAAAAATAAAATGATATAATATTTCAATAATTGATACCTACAGTTCAAACTAAAATCTAAAAATAATTTTGATATAAAAAGATAATGTTCAACTATCATGATGCATTACGAAGTCTTTAAACTGTATTTCTAATACTTTATATTTAAAAATTAAAAAAAATAAATATTATTTACATCTTAACGATTATATTTAAATAATACATAATATTACAGTAAAACCACTTTTTATCTTTATAAAAATATAACTATAAAGAAACTAAAACATGAAAAGAATATTCTATAATATTATTATCAATACGTATTTATTAATGATTTTAATGTGTATAAACTATGAATTTCGTATCAAGTAATTATATTAAATAACTTTTAAAGTTATAATACATATTACCTTCAGACCGTCGGTAAGAGAAAAATATATTAATAGGCCGATAAAAATGTTTGCTATGCACCTATGATAGAATGTCCGGTTACACGGTGTTTGTTTAAAAGTGATAATTTTTCCATATTAAACTTTATTATGTCATAAAAGACCACGCGTGCCTGTTTAGTATTCTGTCAATGTTCCTTTACGTAAGTTTATTATTTTAAATTAAATGTTGTTCGATTTGAAAAACAAATTTTTAATCGTGACTTTTGCTGAACACTTAATTCAACGACCAATGTGCAAAGTTAATATTCAAATGCCGTTCAATCAAAAATATTCAAACGTATAAATCATAGAATATTATTTTATATTGATTGGTATTTGATATGTCAACTGAATAAAATAGTATCTTTTATAGTGCCTAACCTGAGCAAAAAGTGTAAATTACAAAGCAATTTCTGATTTCTTAATTTTAATGATCACAACATACAAATATGTATATTAATTAACAGGAATTAATCTAACTATCGTTGATAAACGTGGTATAATAATGTATTCTAATATTATTATTTGATGATGAAATAATCACCAATAATTTCCAATCACTTTGCGGTTAATACGTATTTGCTTAATAATCACACAAGATATAACATTTGCAGACACGTCGAATTATAGAAATTTATCCAATAATAATTATGCATAATAAAGAAAAATGATTACACGTCATTATCAAGTCACCATAAAGACCGATTCGATATAATTAATAAATTACATTGTTGTGACTTTAAACATAAATAATTGTATTAATTAATTGTGACTTCTGGTTTGTAATGTAATTTGAGATATTATCAGTTTCAAAAAAAATCTAATTTTAAACAAATTTTCAACCCTAGTATAATTTTTACAAAAATTTTGAATATTCTCGTTTTATTGTTTTTTTTTTTTTTAATTTATGCTATAGAATAAGATTTCTGCTCAAAAGTAAATAAAGTTTATTAGTGAAGTTTTGATTTTATTGTTTGTATCAGTGTAAAGTTTGAACAAATGAATTATGCATTCATTTCCCAGTAGTGTTATTACTAATACTTTTTGATCAAGCAGTTCCAATACTTGTCCAAGCTACCAATAGTAATTTGGGTGTATTGCATTAGTGAATACAATCGTTAACTATTACCCCTATGGTTAGTTCTTTGACTTCTTTGAACGCATATGCTTAATTCGACGCGATATCGCATTAAGTCGATACGATACATATTATATATATATATATATATATATATATTGTATGACATCCGCAACAACGGATTACTAATCATAACAAATGATCGAATGTCTTTGAAAAGGCGCTTTAATTCGTCAAACCTGGAATACTCTAAATTCTGCGGATTATTTCCTTTCACATTCTACACCGTTAAGATAAAATATTAAAATGTATCAGCGATTCACAAAGTATCCATGTAGGTTAGCTATTGTGTCTAAAAAGTTTTTCACGTGGTCAACATTTTTCTACATCTCAACTAGCACCTGAACTATATTTTAACAGCGAAAGGCTGTTGATCAATCTCTGTGATTCTTTTCCTCGATTCTACACGTCTTATTTTTGTCGATTTTTTGTTTACATTTTCATGCTTACTCTATCCCCGAAGAAATGTTTGTAAGCCTTTACTACAAATAATCTAAAGATTAAAACACGTTTTTACGAAGCAAATGAAAATAATATTAAGATTTTAGAAGACTGACTTTAAAATACAATTTTCTACTGAATGTAAAGTATTAAATAAGAGTAATGATTAAGCCTTAAAATACTAGCTTACATAGGAAAATTGCACATAATTGTAAAATAGGTTTTGTATTTTCGATGTTTTTTGAAATATAACACGAAAGGCAATCTCTTTTTTTAACTCACTTTATCATTACTAAATATATATCTATATAACTATATTTATCAGCATTACGAGAAAATTATAAAACAACTGTTAGAATTCTATGTAATAAACTAATAACATAGAACATATAATGTTATGTCTATGAGTTTATTTTTTAATTTATTTTAATACTTTAAGTTATTTTATAAATTAAGCAATAATAATTAATGCAATGAAGGCAGATTAAACAAACAACTATTGAATATTTAAATTTAATTTATGATCATATTTTTTCTTACTAATTATACATTATTTATTCTCATGTTTTATATTAAATAATTTGTGTTGTAAATTTACAATTTACGATTTATTAGTTTATTTTTATATAGGCCTAAAATAAATGTATTAATACTTTTAATATAAACGATACATTACTCTTGTTTGAATAATTCTACTTTATTGTTAGTTGTTACCTAACTTTTAAAACCTATCAACATTAGTAATAAATAGTGTTTCTTTGATTATACTTGATTTAACTAGTGTTACACACTTGTTCCTACATTATTTGTGGCATATGAAAATATGACATAAAAACATGTGCAATTTACTTATTAATATTAGATATTACATTGAAATTATAAAAAAAAAATGAGTTCATTAAATCATTATTCGCTATAATATGCATACCAAAAGATTTCTATAAAAATGTAAATACATCAAAATTGTATAGGTACTTCGTGGAATTTCTAAACACTAAGTACGAGTAAAGTCTGTGTGCAGTATATAAATAGTTATGACTTGCTAAGACTGAAGTTCAAGACGAGGTTAATTGAGGATGAGTGTTATGTGGTGGCACTGTGGTATTTGGATGAGAAAACTTTTGAAGTAAAGTTATTTATGTGCAGTAAAAAATAAAACATAAAATAAAGTAGGCAAGAAAAAAAACTCCGGTAGACAAATTATGTTTTCGCCTTTAAAAACCACAAACAAAAAGTTATGCAAATAATGCGCTTATTTACTTTTATTTAAGTATGTCTCGTAAATATCTGTACCACCAAATATGACGTATAAATACAACTACTTACCTAATACAGTAGAATAAAATGAGGAATTTGGATGAAAAGTCTTAAATTACATCGTATTATTTCATGGATTATACTGAATTAAAGCAATAGCAAGTGCATATCAGTAATAATAAAACATTTTCGGTTGTATACATAAATTATAAAATATTGAATTTTGGTAAACGGTTATAATATATTATTATGTGGTGTTAAACAAGTTTGTTTTCTTCGTGATAATTTCACGGTATATTTTATGCTAGTCAAATATTCAATTTATTAGTTGTCAAACACATAACCTTAATTATGTAAAAGCAATAATTAAAAAATTGATAAATTTAAATTTATATTTTAGTTAATTTTAGCCTTTGACCTCGTGCTGAAATTTACAAATAAAAAAGTATTACCTATTTTATTTAATTAAAAAACAAAAAAAGAAACGAAAAATCGGTCCCTATGGTGATTAACTCAATTAATATTTTAATAAAAAGTGTAAAATTAACGTAGATTTTAATTAGCACTTTTTTGTTTCGTTAACCCTCGTTCATCTAAAATAATAATGTTTTATACATTCGTTTAAACTTTATATAACATAATATACTGCATTAAAATTTTTTATTTTTTAAATTAATATAATTTATACATATTAACGTAACTATTTATATTTTAAATGAGTTCTAACTAAATATCATCAAACTATTTGATCTCTAAGTAAAGCAATTAGACGAATAGATGTTTATCAATGTATTTAAACAATCAAATCAACAGTTGAAATTTCAAAATTGTATTATTAATATTAACATCGTCTATTAAAATAAAGACTTCTAAACTAATATATCTACTTTACATTTACATTATTAAGAATTTCAATAATTATAGATTTATAGGGGCTTAATAAAATTGTATTATAATTTTAAAGAAACTTGATTAGGTAGTTAAAAAAATGCTTGCAATTGTCTTTAAAAAAAAGATAGTTTTAATAAGGACTATATTGTCGACTAATAGGTTGAATTTTGTTTATAAGGTCTATTAAAATTTTATTCATAGTCAGCTAATTATGAACCCATTAAAATATGATCATGTTAAAATATTATATTTTAATTACAAATAATTATTTAAAAAAAATGTTACTCTATCATAAAGCATATCTATACTCTATAAGGCCAAGGGTTAAAAGTTATTAAATATTATTAGAACCAAATTCAGTTAGAGAATTAATTGAATGTCAAGACTATCTTAGAAACAGAATGTGAAATTTAGTATACAATAAAATGTTTAAAGTATTCACACAAATGTATTTAAGAAATATTTTCATTATTAAAATTATTATATACTTTTAAAGTGTTCAAATATTAGTTATAAATTATACATAGAGCGAGATTTAAATTATTAGATAATTTATTTGTAATTAATATTATAACTATTGAGTAATAACATTATTGTAAACCACTTGTTTGTAAGTTATAATACGTATACTGTTACAAACGAAACGCGTTTAACCGCCATGCAAGATACCACAACTCAACTTTAAACATCACCAAATCTGATCGCATACAATCATGTGTAGACCAATAAAATTGAATGGGTATGGCCGCCCACTTTAAGTTTGAGCACCAAGCCTCAGGCTTATTGTTTGGTGTTCAACCTTACAGTGAGCGGACGTACTCGTGACAACGGCAGACAATTCAGCTTGTGTATATTATATTTTACAAATTTTGTATTGTTATTTTTAATACACCTATTTTTTTTTAATATTATTGTATTGAATATCGTAGAAATAAACATATTTAAAAATAAATATAGCAAATTTTTTTTCATTATTATTATATTATATATAGTCATAGTTTTGTATTATTTTTATGAAAACTATAATTTAAGAAATAAACATGTATTAAAATTAAATAATGTTTAATAGTCATTACCGCTCTCTCTGAATTTTTTTAATGTTCACATTAGTTACGGCTTACAAATTTGGTTCTAATTAAATTTACTTATAGGTAAACAGTAGGTATATGTTATAGTCACTATTGTGTACATCACATATCAATATTAGACAATACAGCCATCTTATTACTTTTATGATTCTGAAAAAAAAAATATTTTATTGATTGCGAATTGTGTATGAAAACTGTTTTTTACAATTAATTATAATACGTATTGTAAATACAACATATTGTGTATTTTATATAATATAAAAAAAATCCTATTAATTTTTTAATTAAATTCCAATTTTAAATTATCTTTTAAAAAAATAATAATAATCTCCGTCTATTTACTCGGTTATACACGTTTGAAATTGAATGTGTGAATTTACCTAACCAGTGTATCGAAATAAATTTGTTTATTTATATATTTTATGTGATCAATGAGTAGGTATGTATTATTTTTCATGTCTGAAAATAAAAAAATACCGAACAAAATAATATGTTCCATGATTCCATCTCATTTTTTATCGAATATAATTAAAATTATATTATGATAACGCATATATGTGATGTTTTGTATTTAATTATAAATAATAATTTTGTGCAAAAAAAAAAAAATCGAAAGAGAAAAATATATTTTATTTTTAAGACATTTTTATCAAATTTTATCATAAATTTATACTATTTATATATGATATATATAAAAGTACCTATATTCAATATAAAAACGATGATTTAATAACAAATACTGAAACAAATAATAATAACAAATTAGTTAACAATATATATACCTATACACTCTAATAAAACTTGTATTTAAATTACTTCAAACTAAATTCATGAAACAGTTAAATTACTATCTTCAACTAATATAGGTACTCGTATATATATATATATATATATATATATATATATATATATATATATATATATAAACTGTATATTTAATAATTAGTTTTTTCCTCATTTTCATCATGATATATAAATATCATTAAAAAAAATTATAATTAAAAATAAAAACAGGTCACTATTCTGAGTAAACATTATTAATTAAATATACTTTAATAACGGTTCGGGTAGGTAAGACACCTACAAAAATCCTTATGAAGGTAGTAGTTGCATAATTAGTTACGGTAATATATTATTTTTATGGTTTAATCTTCAAGTGACAATCTAATTATTAAATATCAAACGTAAATTTATAGTTTATTTTATATTTTTAAAATGAGCATCAAACAATTATATTATAAACCAACTTAATAACATTATGTATTTATGATATTATAATTGACCAAGGCTGACATGGCATTAGAAAAAAGTTTTTAGGACAGTATAAGCTAATTAGATGATATTTGCCTTGAAATGGTGCTTAAAACAAACACTAATGGATACTGTTGATTTATTAAATTGAAAGCAAACCGAAAATTAATTATAAATCTTGCAATGTATCAAAAATTTTCTAAGATCAAACCTAAGCGTTAATAAATCATTATTCGTAAACTACTAATAATTAAAAATTGTTGAACGCACAACTGCTGGAAATTAATATGGTACATAACATATAAGTATACCTAATATAATTTATAAAAAACCATATCAGTTTTATTCTTAACAATAGATTCCGTAGTTCGTCTAACCTAACCTAAATGGTGACATCCTTAATGATTAAACTCATTCTTTTTAATAAATAAATAAATCCAATAAAAATAATATTAACATTTGAACTTTGAAGTAGTATCAATGGACACCCATGCTATCAAACAATCCTGTTCATGGACCTTTTTTTATAAGTTTATTATTTATTGTATTTAATGTATAAATATTGAAAATATTCTTTCTTAGAAAAATAAAACTTTTTAGATTTCGTAATTATCAGAATAATGTTTTATTCGTTTTAGCTCTTTATCATTAAATTATTTTAATAATTCTTCAGTTAATCGACCGTCTTTTAAAAATTCACTCAAACGTCTAATCATATATTAAGTATCAAATATCAAATGACAAACACACCATTTTTAATATTTATAATTGGCGTTTAATTAATTTGATGAGTTTTAAGAGGGTGTGCATTAGTACCTATACAAATATAATATAAGTACCTACTTATATAAGTAATATAATAGCACATTTATTTATGTCAAAGGAAAATAATTATCTAATATATATTATTATTATTTTTTTTTTTTATAACAACATAAAAAAAATGTTTTTAACCTTTCTAAAATATTAAATATGATCGATTTTTCGATGTTTAACTTGTATGAAAAATAATTCGGTCAAAACCGTCACATCAAATATTGAAAGTTTAAATCAAAAATTAAACTCAAAATACCTATCAACTTTTGAAACTCGAATGGAATTTTTTTATATGTACAAACTGGAAATCGTTTTATGGTGAAAAAAATAATGATAACAAAAAATAACGCACGGACATGTTTACAGGTTGAATTAAATAACTAAAAGTATAAGAGAAAAAAACAAAAACAGATTTTTTAAAATCAATATAGAATATAATATTTTTATAACAGTCTTCATGACATCTTGTTGTAACGTCGTTGTATTTATCCACTTAACCACCGCGATAGTACAAAATCATTAAATACGTGTCTTTTGGTTTTCAAAAATTGCTCGTTAATAATGTTTCGTGGTATTGCCTATGACGCAATTATACTACTACAATATGACCTTTCTTACCTACACGTGAAAACAATAAAACCGCGAGCCTTGGGTATACCTATAGCTATATATCATCGTATGTCAACTACACGCAAAAACGGTTGAAGTATATAATAATTCTTGTTCCTTGTTAATAATTTATGAATATTAAAATAAATAAAATTAAAAAAAACAATGTATGACACGACTCGAACGACGTCGGCGCTGCGAAGCGCGAGAGGTAACAGCGCGAACAACGACAATAGGTAATAAGTATGATAAAAAGGCGCGCGACCGCGGTAGTCGTCTCCGAGTCAAAAATATTACCACGATAAAAGCAGGTGGAACCGTGAAATATAATAATATTTCATTCGTTTCGGCTCTTGCTGTCATCGCATCGCGAATCCTGTTAAATGTGTACCTAATTATCGCTGAGAAATACAGCGGCGGAGATTCATAGTAATATTATCATTCCCGCCGGCGGCGACCTAAGATAACGCATGTCGAGAGTCGTCTCGGCAATCCTTTAACCGCGGCCAGACTGAATGTAAATTATAAAAAAAAAAAAACAAACAATGAACCCAAAACTTGCTTTTTTGTCTTGTACCGAAATAATAATGATAATACCGCACACGCCAAGGAATAGGCGATACAAGGGATCGTGATTTGCACCAACAAAATTACACCCGTCGAAAAACCCCTCTTGATTTTCAATGAAATAATATTGCGATTTTATATATCCACAAATACTGTTTGATATCTGTTTGGCTGTATTACTTGTTTCTGTTAACAATAGGTAAAATGTTTACCTTAAATCTCACACGGAAAAAACAATATAGTTGATTTTACTATTATTATAGGTAGTGATCTCATCTAAATTTTATATATTTTTTTATATGGAACATCTATAATATTAGTTTAGATTACTAAATTATTAAAGTTCTTCTATTATAATTAATGCGACTTTAATGTAGTAAGGTCAACTGAAGATTTTTAGTATAGCACTGACGCACTCAACACTATATATAATATATTTACACACACACTCACTTTTCGACGGCATATATATTATATAATATACCCATATATATTTTCCCAATTATTTCGATAAATAAAAATCGAATTTTGGACGAGTAGTTTCTGAGTTATAAGTATATTTAAAGTAATGATGAGCAGTGTAGTGAAACAACATTTTGTGGGGTAACTGCGTACCACCACACTCCGCTCATCGATACTTTAAATACTTAAGTTATAACTCATAAACTGCTCGTTTGAAATTTAAATTTTTGTGTACTGAAATAATCGAAAGAATATTCAGCTTTGTAATATCAAACCAAAAGTTTATGTTGTCGGTTAAAAAAGTATAAAACTTATAAAAAACTGTAAGGATATGAGAAATGTGAAAAAAATTATTTATCTAAAAAATGTTGTTTTTTGACGACTTGAAACCATGTAAGAAAAATAATATTTTCAAAAAAGACAATCTTTTACGAACTAATGCGCGTTGTGCAATGAAACGATATTCTCCATGCACTGTATTCTCCTGTCATCGTCATCAATATTTGAGAACACGAAAATGACGTGACCGCTTTATTTCACACCGTATAGTGTGTCACTATATTATTATTGATATTTACTATTATTGTCATTATTGTGTTATACGCTCGAGTAACGGCAGCGAGACGAAGTTATAATATTAAGGTGCAAAATATGAGCCGACGGCGCACAGTTACAAAATTGCAGCCTCGCACGTATTACAACCGCGGGTCGAGTGCTACAGGATCTGACGAGGCGACGAAACTCGATGCTTTAATTAAAACCGTACCTGCCAGATATGTGTGTGGGTGTGTGAGTGTGCTGTGTACAAGGTGATCATCGTAAAACACTCATTTTATCAAAAAATATTAACTTTTTGCAAACATTTTTTTTTTTTTACACGGATTCAATTCTTTACAAAATAACATTTTTCTAAAAAAAATAATACTTTCTTACATTTTTTAAGGTTTTTTAATTTGTTCAAATGACAACATACAATTTTAATTTCATATTTCAAAGCAGAATATTCTTCCTGTTATTTCGATACATAAAAATCGAATTTCGGGCGAGTAGTTTAAGAGTTATAAGCATTTAAAGTTTAGATGAGCGGAATAGTAGACCAACATTTTTAGGGGGGAGGGGGGGTAACCACGTTCTGGTTGTCTATACTTTAAATATTTATAACTCATAAACAACTCAAAAAAGGAAAAAATTAAAATATTATAAAGATAAAAACTATGAAAAAATATTATTTCTTTATAAATTATTGTTTTTTAACGACTTGAATCGATATAAAAAAAAAATATTAGTTAAAAGTTAATACTTTTCGATTTCAATGAGTGTTTTACGTTAAATAAATCACTCTGTATAATACTTGTACAGCGTGTGAGTACTTATAAGTTGACTACTGTACGCATTGTTGCCAATCAATGCCGCCCGCAGCGGTATAACTACCTCCCAATATAATAAATATTATATTATAATCTGGTACAACGATGATTCGCGGGTGAGAGAGATTTCGGGAGCGGGGAGGGGGGGAGATAGAACGGGATAAAAGAAACCACGGGTCCTCTTCTTTCGAAAAAAACGTCTTTGAACGACCCGTACAAAGGAGAGAGGAGATTAGTGACGAGAGGAAAAAAAAAGAGTCGGATACTCGACGCGCAAGGGGTTGGCGCGAGCATCTCCGGTTTCCATTCGCGGGTTCGAAACCGACGATAAATCATTGCGTTCGAAAGACTGTTTCACATGAGCAAACTTTGAGTTACGGTCTATCTGCAGGTTACCTCTGCATGGTCCATCGCTGCAAACACGGTCGTGATATCGTTGAAAACGGTTGCAGTGCTCGCTCACAATTCGTCGGTTTTACGTGATTTTTTTTTATTTTAAAGTTCCCGGCCCAATCAGGAATATGTGAGACGTCTTCATTTTGGATACAGTCCATTTAGTATATTCAATCTCTATGTATGCGTGTGTGCACGCAATAATGCACTATTGCATTAAACTTTTTTCAAACTTTTTTTATTGCCAAAAAGTGTTTTTTTTTTTTTTTTTAGAGAGAGAAAACAAATAGCATTATAAAACCCGATATAGACAATATAATTGGGGGATATTGTTCAACTCCGAGTCAACAAGCAAATTACAGTAATTCAGCCGACTTTGGACGTTCAATACAAAACAATCGAAAACTTAATTTTCTAAAACCAACTAAGTATTAATATAATAATATATTTTAAGCACCCACTATACAATATATAGTTTTAAACGATTTAGTTCGTATCATATATGAACTAATCATTTACTCTACTATTATAATGTTATCATTTAATATCTTGTTTATTCGCGGATATTTTATTTGCGGTTCAAGTATACACAATTATTATTATATTATTATTTCTTATAGGTTTAATACACTTTACAAGATGCAATATTTATTTTTTTATACGTGAAAAGAAATTAAATTACAAATTTAATTTATATCAACTATCTGAATGGCTACATAGAATACTTTGAAATAATTTTTTTAAAGTTTACAATTTTTTATTATAAGCTCGATAACTTTAAATTTGTCGGAGTAGAGTAATTACAGATGCAAGTTGTGAATCTACTCCGAGATGCCATCTTTTTTGCGTCTGATTTGCCGATTTCTCTTTCCGATTTTACACTCGACTGTGTTGCATGTATAAACGTGCGTAGAGGAACCATAATGTGTGTTAATAATATGTGTTGTTAACCTTGTCGCGGTATCCTTTACCACCGTGCATGTGTAGTATGATGTGTACCTATGCTCGAATCCATAAATGATTCGGTTAGGCTTTTTTTTATTTTTTTTTTTCTACTTATTCTCGTCATATCCAAATTGCAAGCAAAAAAAGATTGTCCGAATAGCACGTAACCTATTAAAATAGTTCAAATTTCACAAAATCTCTTAAAAGTGTATAATATCTCGCAGTTGTATACCATCATACGTGGATACGGGATACATACTAATATGTGTTATTAGCATAGGATTTTTACAAAACATTTAAAATTACAATTTTTGAGATATTAAATTTGTAAGTTTAATTTTCCTAAAAATGAATATTTAAAAATGTTTTTATTAAGTTGCAAGTTTACTTATTTTCCAACCAATTATAACGAAAAATGTTATTTAGTACCTAGTTGAATATTATGAAAAAAAAATAGACACCCTTTAATAACAACTTATAAAAAATTTAAGGATTATAACTGGCAGTAGTAGCTCAAAACTTTTAATTTATAATTTAACAGTAGATACACAAAATATTTAAAATTTTCAAGTCAAAATAAAATGTATAAATGTAGTCCGTGATGCGCATCGCATGTGATTGGAACAGACCATTTTAAAAGGCTGCATGCAAGTTTGTACGTATTTTTTCTTCACCTGCATTTTGTATGCACCACTATATTTATTTTCACTCGGCACTCGTTGTAGAAATGCACTTTCAGCTGCATACGAAGTATCCTATCCAGTTGTATTGTAAATGCATAAATAGAGTTAGAAAAACAAAGCATAAAATATCAAACTCGTTCATCATCATAAAAAAATTAAAATTTTTGTTTTCATAATTAATCATTACATACTTACTATATTTTTTTAAAAATTGAAAACATGTAAGGACGATTCATGGAAGAAAAATTTCTAAATCACGGCCATTTATTTTAACGTTTTACATGCACCTCTTGGACATAGCTGACAGAATCACTCTGATTTCTCTCAGGGCGGAAAGTGAAAGGGCATAAACCTTAAAAACTAAAGATTTAATATTGCCCTGTACAAAATAATTGCATTGGATCCATCAGTTGAAAGCTGGTCTACTATACGTCACACGTCTGAACGAAATGAGATGCTCTAGAAAATATGTCATAAAAAAGTCACGGCTGTTCTAGCATAGTAGCCTCGTACTTAACTAATTTTAACTCCCATCCCAACTATAAAACAATTACATCACCCGCAGAGTACGCAGTGTGCCATTCGTTCCGAAAACGTTAGTTCCCACCCTCCCCCCCCTAGATTACAGCCAATCCAAAAACATCACACTTCCCTAACTTATCTTGTGCCTATATTTAAGTACATCTTTTGTGGGCCGCAACCGCCATGTGCATCTCTACGTATATTGTTTTTTAAGGGAAAATAAACTTTGCACTCGTGTTATGCCTGTGTATATGAAACCGAGTGTACCGCAGAGCAAAGTAAAAATTTGAGACACACGTAATAATAAATAACGATCCAATTACGTCCAGTTACATCGTTTGCCTTTCCCGTCTTATGATGTCTTTACAAAGTACACACGCACATGATCAATCTGCACAAAGGTACGTCAGCACGTTTCTCGTATGCAGAAAAAATAACTATACGAGTGCGCAACCGCCGCCACTCTAATTTAAAAATAATAAAAAAAAGCTCTGTAGCATATACAATAATTATGATATTATGTATTTTTCCCTAATCATACGACTTCGTGGATTATCATAATTATCAATATTATTCTTACAGAAAAACCCTCGTAAAGTAGAATCTCTAAAAGAATCAAAAAAAGTTCAAAATCAATAAAATGATTTGAATAGATATTTAAAAATCAAAATACAAATAAAATAGGCACATGCACACAATATAAACCTAACAAATGAATAATCAATGGTTTTAACGTGACGATAATAGTGCTATGGACCACGGTCGTTGTTCATCGAGTTTAATCATTTTTATCAATTATTGCTTAATTTTTTAATTGTTTATTCGATTCGAGGATAAATAACTTGTCGGAGGGGTATTAGGATGATTGTTTGTAGATATATTTATGAAATTAAACAAAATTAAAAGTTTTTCGATGATTGCCTTTTACTAAATCTAACAATACGCCACGTTTTCAGATTTATATTGGAAGTCTATAAAGCGACCACCCGTAAATGGTATACCTAAACAAACGTCGTTTGTTTCCACGAAATTTGTTATAATATGATTAGCGGTTTATGGGTAAAATATATTATGTTCCATTGTGAGTATCGGAATATTGTTGGATCACAATAGCGAATGGGAGTATATTGCATATACATTTAAAACAATATCGGTTTATTAATGGATACCACAGAGCTCGATATTGTTTGTATTGTTATTTTCTTTTAATTAAATTAACTATAATTTATTGTGAATACAATTTTAAAAAATAATCTTATGCATGATGTTTGATCGGCTTAATAAACATCAAAAGTAGATAATTTTAATTCACGCGATGAGTAGTCGAGAAATTTGACATTTATATGTATGTACCATTAAACAATTAAAAAATTTTTATTTCAATAAAATGAATCACTATGGTCTGTGATAGATGTACATTATGAGTTGAATTAGTTGATATTGGTGGCTTGGTATGGCGCGGTCGTACGCTCAACTGTGGAAACGCTCTGAGTGTACGTACCGGCCAGTGTTGCTAGTTCCCGGATGGGTGACCACCCGGGTTTATAGCAACAAATTCTTGTCACATATATAAAAATGTGTTATAACCAACCGTACCTCATCCCACAATAAAACCTACTATAAAAAACTCTACAAACAGCTAATAGCCATAGTTGCTGGGCTTAAGATCAATAAAAAAAAAAAAGTTGATATTGAAATATTTTTGTAAAAATGTGTTTTATAAAAAAATTCAAATATTTACGACACTGCTTTAATTTATAATGAAAGACCACAACGGTGGCGTAGTCAGCGTTCATTAAAACAAGCATAATATTTCTTTGATATTAGCTTTCACAAAATCGTATTTTTGACGTTTGACACGTTGTTTTTACAAAATATACTGTTTATATAACACAAATATAACGAGACAAGTTTAATGAGATGCTGAATAAAAAAATAAAAAATAAAATGAGAAATGTTAATATTTAGTGGAAGATATAATAATTTGTATTGGTAATAAAAAAAAAGCGACGTCGTCTTAAATTTTAAAAACATTGTGTGAATTATATCCGAAATCAATCTTACGTAAATAACAAATAAGCCTACACAAAACGAATTTAACATTTTATCTACAGTTCACGAATTAGATATCCGTTCATGGGCTTTTCATTTACAACATTGCACCTACCAATAAATCGGTATGAATAATATTTTGTAGACTGCTGATAACAATATGTTGACTGAGAATGTTTTGTATGATAATTGAATAGAAATAAATCAATTACTTAATTCAAATTATAAACTATATAATATAGGATGGATATAATAATAATGTAATAATAAAATTCATCTTATAATAGGTACAGGCTCACGCCTTCGATGAACAGTGTTCGGATATACGATTTTCATATCTTTGAGCCTCTTGAAGTATCTCTCTAATACATAGTCATCACTGAAGGATATCAAGGAGTACTTTTATTACCCCATACATTTTTTGGGGTAGTGAGAGTATTGTTTTGCTACCAAAAAATAAATTATATTTGATATTAATTATATTCAGGTTTTTAATTGTTAAAATGTGTACTATATTCTAAGACCAGAGGGCAGAAAATAATATATTCTGTGAAAATATGATAGTGTTAATTATTTATATATATATATTTATGTTATAAAAAATAATGATACAAATTTTGTCAAATAAAAAGAATGCATTTTTTGAGTAAATATTTTTTTTTTGCTATACCGAAATATGATGACTCTAGTGACGTAATATATTATTATAGTCGTCCTAAGGCTCATATTATTATTATTATTGGTAGTAATATCTGTTGTATCGTCGTCGTCGTCATCATCATCGTATAAAAATTCGGTCACCACACATGACGTGGGACATCGTGGGTCTGGTTCCAACAGAATATATGTAATAATATATACCTGCGTGTCTTCGGCGTGCACTATTCCTATCGTGCATGCAATCGGGTAGAAAAAAATAACTCAATCAACGGATAAAATGACACGTTGCCAAAAATGATGTACTACAGTAGTTTGTAAAGTTAACGTTTCCAAATGGATTACCCGCAAGGACGTTTCACGGATGCCTTCGCGTCCGGGATAAATCGTCTGGAGCACAAGAGTTCGTCTTTACACGATGAAAACGATCAGATTGCATAGTTTGTACATTATTATTATTATTATTATATAATAATCGCTATAGAACTCGAACCGTTTTTATATAATAATAATAATATAAAACCATCACATTGCTTGTTTTCGGGAAATCAGTCTATGACAATCAATCTTGTATTCATCTCGATATAATAATAATAAATATTATTGTTATAAGCTATATAATAATAGAAGAGGTATAATAATGTGTGTAAGAATCGTTATACAATGTGTTATAATTGATTCGATAACAATACAAATCATGATTATATAGATCACCCGACAATGAATCACTTGATACTAAATCTGGATTTGGACGTCCATTTTTGTAGGGTATAATAATGATAATTAGGTAATAAGACATTTTCAAGTATTGTATTTCAAACACAAATAAATCTCGATATATGCATGATATATTATCATCATAGTACGATACATTTGTATTATTATTTTCAAGAGAACACGAGTTTTGTTATCTATAATATATATATATATGTTACGTTATATTTTTGTTTTAAATAATACGTTTTTGGTTGTAGGTAATAAGTATATAAGGGTAGTACAATATACCTTTTTATTTGATAGGTTATTTCGTATCTACATTATAAACCACAGATTCCCAAACTTTTTATTGTGCGATTCATTTTGGAAATTTTTTAAAATATGGCAACCCACAATATCAATGAATACCCCTTTTTTTTTTTACCATACAACACAAAAAAGATGATTATATTTTTGTATTATTTAAAAATATAGCCCACCAAAAGTATAATCGCGACCCACAGTTTGGAAACCTATGGTATAAACATTATATTTTGTTAAAATGATTTATATTTTTTGTTATTGAAATTATAGTTATTAACATTTATTAATCTTTAAAAACATGTTATTTGTAAATTATCAATTTACTATTAAAAATGACTTCAATACATCCTTATTATTAATAATTATAACAACTAATATAAAATTTATTGTTTAGCATAGTTTGGTTTAGGTTTAAAATTGATTTTTAGTTTAAGAAAATACCTTAATTTATGGCTCTACTGCATGGTATTTGAAGCTAATGAGAATTTCCAGAACTAATACAACTCAATAAACAATAATATTTTGAAATAATATGACCTATTATTTTTTTTCTTAGTATTTTTTCGAAATGTTTGTACTGTTTGTAGTATATTGAAAAATTAGATACCTAGGTAGATTGAGCGAGTCCTTAGGGTTTACTCGTAAAACAATCATACTGAAAGAAAATCTCAAATAGCTGATCATTTTTTTATATATATATAAAATATATACTTTTGGGACAACTCAACCGAATAATTTACATTTATTACGACCATATGAGAATATATAGTATAATAATTGAAAAAACTTACGAGACAAAATATAATTGTTTGTTTGATACGTTTATATTTGTAAATGTATACATCAATTGCATAATATTATTGCAATATTAGATTACACCTCCTCCGGCTTCTTCTCAATTCCAAGATATCTCTCCAAAACAAAATATTAATATACAAATCAATTATAAGGCCGGTTTGGTCATATGGAATCGCAATCTGGGATCCTGCCAAACCTTCCAATATTAGGTCTATTCAGGCTTTTCAAACCATTACACTAAGGCTTTTAATGCACGCCCCGTGGTACGTTTCGAACCTTTCACTACAAAACGACTTAAAGATAAATACAGTTACTAAACTTGATCAAATAATGTACAAACGTTTCCACCAAAATTTAAATACACACATCAATCTACTCATTTCCAGTATATCACTTTCCACGCAGATTAATTAATAGATGTAGAGACCTATTAACATAAATTCAGGAGGTGTTGCCAATAGGTAATTTCTCTATTACGATATTCATGTTATTTTAATCTTTGTAAACTTTCGCATTTGCTTATTACAATATTTGTACAGATTATAAATTCTCTTGAAAAAAAAATATTATTGCATCCCAAATAATATTGTAGATCAGTATTGGATTCAGATATTAAATAATGTACTAAATATTGTAAATGATACAAGAAATTTTACAAATCAAACCAATATGCTTTACTCCTTAAAAATAAAAAACATAATATCCGTCTATTGTGTACAAAGTGTACCACTAATACTGACAATATTGACAAATGAGTAAAACAATAATTATACAATCTATTAACAATAATATATTAATTTGAAATGGCTTTTTTATTTTTCGTTGTCGTACGCAGTTGGGGCTGTGCTTTTTTTCAACACTCCGACAGTAAAACTGTAGATTAAATAATTTTCGTTGATTAAAAATACATTTAATAATTTACAGTAAAAACGGTATTGTACCTGTCTCTTACGAGCCCGCTATTCTTGATATTTATTATATTGCATGATATCTGTGTATGTGTAGCGATGGGTTTTATATAGGTCGTAAAGAACGGCTTGGGTTATAAAAATATGTTGAACGACCGTTTCGCAAACCGACCTAAATGCGTGAATCACCTGCCAACGACAACGCAGCAGGCTATTATATTTTATCGGACGCCAACATAATATTACGCGGTTCAATGGCCACCATATATGGGGGGAGGGGGGGGGGGGCACCTGTACGCGAGAAATCTGCAAGAGGACACAAGAGGGTCTGTGTGGACTGAGGTAAACGGTCAACGAACACAATGTGTGGCTAATTATATACCTAGGTAGTATAATGTTACAATATTATGTTGTCGCCGGACTACCCACACTGCGGTATGTTGTGAATTTGAATGTTCCGGGATGATCGGTGTCAACAATCCCGGGAAATAGGGATATATTCCGGAGATCCTGCGGGGTTAATAGTATTTATGGGTATATACGCATATTTTTAACATTTTCCACTTCTGCCGGAAACTCATAATATGGGTAATACAATATTAATAAACGACGTTTGATGACAAATGGTCCGAACAGAATGTGAATTTTTCCTTAAATATTATTTTCAGTAGAGTGATCCAACAAAACCTTATTGTAGTAATAAGTAGTAAAATTATAATAACAACATATTATTATTTACTTAGTTATTGAAAAATATAAAAATATATCAATAGTTTTTGTTTATATAAATGCATCTTTGTATAGGTTTGTTGTTTGAGAGTTTTGACTAAAAATTTAAAGCATTTTTTTTATATCATTCATTAAATATCAACTTCCACCACTCTACTTCAAATTGAATGACATTATTTATGCTTAATAATATTACTATGTTCTGTCAAATAATGCTGATTAACAGAAATGCATTTAAATATTGGTACCTATTTCAAGGTGAATTCCACAAATATATGAGTTAACAATGTTAGCATGTCTCGATGTCGAAAAAGTTCTTTTATCAGTACTAATAGATACTAGAAGTATTCAACCTTCCTAGAAGTAGATGTAGGAAGCTTATAAATGATAGTTACTGGTTGGTTCGAAAATAAAACTACATTACACTTTAAAATGCAATTTATTACTTTAATTTTCAGCCTGTATTATCTAATATTGTAACTGAATTTCGAACCTGACGGACACTTTTTTCTTTAGGAAAGGTGGATTATTTGAACACCGAAGATAAAAATAAAACTATATAAATAAATATGTATAGTAAATAGTAATAATTGTAAATATATGTTAACAACTTATAAATATATAAAAATAAAAACAATCGGGTTTTAATTTATTGCATCTAATGGATTAATTTATGTTTATACAATTTTTGCGAATAATTTTATAGTGTTTTAAATTAAGTTATCTACTTAACACACTGTAATACTAAACAGTAGTCATCAGATTGAAAGGGTGCAGCACTGCAGTGTAAATTTTAAAATTTTATGCCTTTATTTTACATGTCCACATGATTATTTTATTTATTTGTATATAATTGTACCTATGTGACGGTGTAATACAACGTCTCAGTTTGTTGAATCTACGAGGTAGCCGATAGGGAGAAACAGAGTAATTTAAAGTTTTTATCAAAACTCATTAACTTCCATGTTGATGTCCCTCTCTTGCTTTCTTGAGTAAACTATAGAGTTCCAAAAATCCAACCTTCAGTTTTCGTAAACTTGTTTTTTTAAGTAATTTTGACTATTTGTTCAATCACTCTATTGTTATAACTATACAATTGGCCAATGAGGACCAATCATTCCTCACCATCTTCTATAGCTATTAAATTTGGAAACATCTTTTTAATAAATGTTAAATCTATGTAATAATATTAATGTATTCAAACATTATAAATGCCATGTAAATTGAGCTCATTTCTTTTTTATAGATAAATAAATTTACAAACCATTACTTCTAAAATCATATTAGAAGTATTTATGTTTGTATCAGGAAATATCTTCTGTATTGAAATTTAAATTTCGTAATACTATTTTAATTAAGGCTTAAGGGAGAAAATGTAAAAAAGTAGATTGGTGGATGAAATTGAACTCTTTTATATATTTCCAGATGAAAAGCTCATCAAAATAACGAATCCTTATCAATACAAATTATATCTAAGAGATTTTTAATATTTTCCTATCATTTTTAAGTCATAAAGTGAAATTATGAATACATACCTTTTCTTAACAGTCGTCAGTTTCTTTTAGTAGGTATGAATCTTATCTTATCTAGGTATTTATCTTATAATTATTAAATTATATACACTTGTAACTTGACTTATAAAATTAAATTGAATAGTATATATAACAATAAAATGTATTTATTATCTTTTTTATCTACGTATTTTGCCGCTTGTGGATTCTTATTAAAAACTATTATTAATTAGTAATTACCTTGTGTATTTTTTTTCCTAAAATCTTTTTAACGTTTTTGAAAAATAAGATATTTTTCACGATAATTTTGTAACCATAAAAGTGCCTCAAATAATTAGTTCTCAGCACCCGCTTCCATAAAACATATATTTTATTTCACACAAGCCACGAAGCCTTTCAAATCTAATGAATCTAATGATTGGAAAATTACATTTTTAAATTGTATGATATTCGTCTTGTATCCGTGTATGTATCACTTAAAAGTTTTTAATGCAAAGTTATTCAAATAAATAAATAGTTATTCAATTATAAAAAATATTAATTACATTAACTAATTCAACATTTTTAACTGCAATATTCAAATTCAAAATCAATTCTCATAGTATGACATAAATATTATTCTTTTGATATCTTTATTTGATCTGCCCCTTTTTGAAGTCATCTATAAATATATGATAAAAGTTTTCACGATTATCATTATACCATAAACCAATGTTAATGCCATTCAGGGTGAAAATAAAATCTAAGACTTTAAAATTTACATAGGAATTATAACTACATAAACGTGTTTTGATATCAACGGACAGTAAACTGCAGTTGTCAAACGACATCTTAACTCGTTATCATTTTTCACGTCTCACTCGATAATATTCAAAAATACAATTCCTCTGTACACAGTGTTGTTGGCAGCCTATAAAAATGGCAAGTTAACTTCGTATTAAGCTGCAGCAGTCTGCGAAATAAACTCGAAAATCGGTACTTACGTATATCATGTACATCATCTGACGTCCATGATAAATGTCAGTGAATTCTTCAGGTTTGTATCCAGCGGCTCTCAGTTCGAAAATAGTTTATATTGAAACATACCTCAAAAAAAAAAAAAATATGCGGTTTCGGTTTCAAACCACATTCATGTTTATATTGGATACTTACATAGTTTTATATTACTTTTTTTTAAATTATTCATATTTACTTTTTCTTTCGTACGAAGACTGTTATAATGGTCTGTGGGGCTCGCTTTTTTCTTTTTTCACATTGTGGCATTCTAAAAAATGTATAGGTAAATAAGTTGTCAGATATACGATAAGATATTCAATAGAAAAAATAGAGTAATCATATTTCAAACATTGGTTTTGTGCTTTCTGTGGAATTCAATTGTGTATAATATATAAGTAAGTTACGTCTTTTTTTTTTTTTTGTCATGACTTGATAAAAGAATTAATTTTTCTAAACAATTCAAATAAATATTGTAATAATATTTATATTAATTTATATTTTAAATGCAACGTTGTAGTGTACGACGTTTTACATCCTATTTTATTTTAACAGTTTTCTCTGATAATCTATTTCTCTTTTCCGGACGTTTTAAAATCCGAAATGTTATTTAAAAACCCGAGATAGCTTTCATAATTTAAGTACATATTCCCATACCTGTATGTATGTGTGTTCATTTCATTTGTCCCATTATTTCATTTTAACATGACATTTTCCTTTTTTCTTACCGTTATCCTTTTTGGAGTTGCGTATTTTTCTATTATGTTTTCCTTTACTTTTATTTCTGTTATTCATCGTGGAATATTATACTATCCAATTTTGTTTTACTTTTTTTATTCAACTTCTGAGTATAGTAGGTACATTAAATGAACATTGCATTTTACATTTATTGTTGCTTTTATGCTGAGTAAATAATTTCGTTTTAATACTCAATGAAAACTTCAAAGTAACAACATCCACAAGTACTGAGTAAATATATAAATGCGTATAAGGTAGTAAATACTTAATATTTTACTTTCTCGTATTTATTGTTGATTTAATAATTACATTTTGTTCATCTGTGATCATGACACATAAGTACCCTGAGTAAAATATATCAAATGAACAAATACAATTATTATTTTTTGATAAATTTTAGTTATCGGCGTGAACGTCCTCATAATTTATCTAATAATAAAAGGATCTAATTCAAAGGTTGTGGTATATATTAAATTATGAATCAACGCCACTCACGAAAACTATCCTATAATTATATATTATGTACTTAACTTACTTAAAAAAAAATGACATAATTACATTATTACTCAGATTATTCAGATTATTAAGAGTAAGGTACTATTGATGATCACTATGACAGTAAAAATTAACACAAGCTGTAGGTTATGGTCTAATTAGATTCCATGTAATACATTAAGAAAACATCAGTCAACGGTGATCTCTTACAGCTAACAATATTCCAATGTCAATAAAAATAAACATAAACATAAAAATAAGTTTAAAAATATGAGACATATAGACCAAAAATATACTACTCAATGAAATATCATAATAAATAATTTGTAGATGCATTGTTGTTATTTGTAAAAACCAAACACTTTAAAAAAAATGTCATATAAATATTTAAAAAGTGTATAGTACTTAAAATTATATAATACCTATATTGAATTTCAAGTATTTAATATTAGTATAAATTTATATATAATTTGTTTTATTTTTATTACTATTAAATTATTAACTGTGTGAACCTGAATGATCTACAAGTTAATAAAAAATATACCCAAATAAAGAAGATAAAATGTAATAATATTTAAATAATTTTAATAAATATGATACACTTATCTGAATTGAATTAGTCGATAAAACAAATAAGACTTCTAATAGTTTTAAATAATTCGAATATGGGGTGCATTTAATACAAATTTAAGTTTCAACAAAATGCATACTTTTATAAACATCAATTTATGACTTTAAATGAAAATCGTAGATAGCCAAAAGGCGACGTTCGTGATCGTTGAAAGATATATGACACATGCACACTCAGAAATCTAGTATGGACTTAGAAATCAATTACTTGGCAGTCAATGTTTACTTTTAAATGTCGTCGGGTGTCTATATAACCAAACATGTTTTAGATTTCCACGGGGCTTTAACATCCCATATACCGTCGGGGTTTTGTTTTCCATCGTGTGCGTTTGCTCTTCGATTATGTTTGCTCACAATGAGTGTTGGGAAAATTTCCTAAGATCTACGACATCAGGAAAAAATAATGCAGTATCTAAATTGTAATATTATGTTTTCAGCCATTATCTAACTAACAATTTGGCACACATTCACGGAGTCGCGGTAATCGCGGTTTGTCGTCCAACAACAATCTGTAATTTATCGCCCCTCACCCCTGTCATCGTCCACAAAGGGTAACTGTTTTCATTTAACGAGCTCAGCTATCGTTATATTTGTCCGCTCATTTTTCATGCCCGGCAAGGCAACAACAGCACGCTGCAATGACCACCACGTAATGAAAATTGAAAAATATTGGTCTTTCGACACCATTGCATTGAAGACAGCCTAGAAGAATACTTTCTGCATTATTCTAATCATTATGAATAATCTTTCACAGATCCTAAAAAAAATGAAAACTTTTTATCATATTAAGTTACTAAAATGTGAAAAAAGTTAACTAGATGAATTTTGCCATGTATAGCGTGGATTAGGGAGAATGAACATTTTTCGGATCAAGGGTCAACATTTTCTTTTTAAAGTTTTAAAAAAAAATTCACGTACCAGTAATATATTCATATTTTTCTTCTTATTGGGGTTTATTTGCCATTTAAACTATCCCATCATATATCTAACCTTCTATATTTCCCCCATCAGCTGCTCTTTTTTTCCAGTCAATTCAGCGATTCTACATCTTTTATATTATACAGTGGAACCTTCATAAGTCGAAAATCGAGAGAAATAAAATTGTTTCCACTTATTGAGGTTTTCGACTTACAAATGTCGATAATTATTTAGTAAAGTTTTCGCACGAGAACGGTATTTATTTCGACTTATCAAGGTATTCAACTTATTGAGGTTCGACTAATCGAGATTTTTTGTATTCATATTGTCCATATACATTTTTTTCGTGTTAATCGAGGAGCAAAGAAGGTGAGATTTGGTTAAAAAAAATGTTACACTTACCCTTACTTCGTCCTAAATTCGAATTCGTTAACCAAATATTAATCTTATTATTTGTGCAGTAATTATTTTATCTTTAGTAACATATTATTTTGGGTGGCTATTGTAACATTTGTGCATGAAATGTAAATTTCATCATTTATATACATTTAAAAAAATATATATTCTTCAACATATTTTATTAGTTGATCCTATTATCAATATGTCATCCATTATACAAAAAAACTCTTTAACATAAATCCAACATTACCATTCTAGTAAGTACCTAATTGTTTGACAATAAATTATCAACCCCTGTCTATTTTTGGAATGTAATAAAATAAAAAATACCATTAAGTATAATATAATAATATTACAATATTATGTTATAATATTGTGAGTAGAGTTTTTTCAAAAAAATGTTTAAAGTTGTAATGGATTTTTAATATTGATCCAGTACAGATTTATAATATCGTCAAAAATGTGTTGTAAATATTGCTTCTTATTTATTTATTTTTAAATTTCAATCAATCCAATCGGTGAACGATACTGGGAACGATAGGACTTACGTTACCTCGAACTTTTATAATTTTGTTTACAGCATAGTAGCATAATAATACAGTATGCAGCTGACATTATATTAATTACGTATTATAAATGTTGCGCGTCGATGGCAGGTTGACGATATTTTATTTTTTTTCGAACGTTCATATCATCCCGACGCTACATCCTAGACTTTTGATCTATTCCGTAAAATAAAAGTGACTGATCATAATATTGGTGTTCACTACTGTGCATGCGTCACCATAGTTAATCTTAAATATTTGTCTATCAACATAATTAACATTAATAGTTATTGTTAGTCGATCGACCCTATCGGTTGATTGTCCTGTCGGCTGAATAATTGTATGTAGTACAATATAAGTACGAGTTAAGTAACAATACTTTACTTAGATCAAGTTCTAAAAACATCGTTTAAATTCTTAACAAATATACTCATCGTTATGACGTATGGTCTAAATTCTAATAAATATTCTAATTATTAAATAAATAACCATTTGAAAATTAACAATATGGCTTATTTAAAAAATATATTATTTATTCTGAAAGTGCACTCATGATTTTCAGCGATGATGGACAAACAAATCCAAAAATTTATTTTTAGAAATCACGGTGGGTGTATGAGTTTATTAAGATTTTTATGTTGGAAGTAACTTACGGCTACTGTAATATGACATTTCAATACACATTTTATAGACTTTATAATAAAAATGTGGCACATATTTATATATATTATATAATATAATGTATAATGTATATTATAATATTATTATGCTATGCATTTTAAGAGATTTGAACCAAGTACCATTATTTTTAAAATTTTAGTTGATTGAATTGAATTTGTATTTGATTCATTATCACCAAAGATAATAATTTTCATTCTATATATCCTAACTAAATTTTTTGTGAAATGTATGCTTTGTTGTTTTATATATACATATATACAATGGTTAATTTTTTTATATCTTTAGGTTTAAAATGTACAATAATTAATTAATTGCAGAGATGAAAGTATGTTAAAATATTATAAAACGGCGAGCTATAAATTTAAAAACGTTATAATTTAAGAGTTATTCATTCTAATGTTTAGTAATTCATTGTTTGACAACATACAATTGTAATAATATTTTTACAGATATTTAAAAAATAATGTTAAATGGAGACAAAGTCAACCCATTAACTAATTTAAATTAATCTTTTGAATGAATTTAAGCTAGGAAGTATAAAAAGTATAATCTACTTATATTTGCGTTTCAAATAGAACATAAAATACAGGGTATCAACCATCATAAACTTTATTATTAAATATTTGATGAAAAACAGAAACAAAGTTAGCATACAAGAATATTTTTTTAAAGATTTTTTTAGTTTCTTGTTATAATTGCTTAGATTATGATACAAAATTTCACTTGGACAGATTATCATGTAACTCAATTGACATAATTGTAACAAATTAGTTAACATGAAGAATTTATTTATATAACTTAAGTGTAAAACAATAATCTCTATTCTCTACGAGTATATTATTACCTTACATTAATTGAATAGTGGTAATAATAAAATTAATATTGTTGTACACATTTAAAGTAATTATTTTTATTATATTTTTAATTAACTATTTTTAAATGGTATAAGATTATATTATATCATTAAATAATACATTTTCTAAATTAAAAAAGTATAATTTCTCGCAAAATAATTTTCTTTATTATATAAATATAGTATATATTATATAAATGTTTATAATTATTTATTAAGAAATATTATTCTTTCATAGAATATATAAACATTAAACATATTTCAATAAGTATATATACAAGTATCATAGCTTATTATGCTCCATATTTTTTGAGTTATGCGGTTTTTTAACCACTATCAACTTAACACCCTAAATTTTATTTTTATTACTTTTAAGTAATTTTTTTACATTTATGAAGAAACTATTATAGGTATCTCCAAATGATGTGACTAAAATATTAAGATGAATTTATATGGAACTTGTATACATTATAAATTAAATCATAAGATAACTTTTCTATATTTTTTAAATAATAGGTTTTAGATAGACTAGAAAAATTTTTTGCCATTAAATGTAATATATACTTATTATGCATATAATACTGTCTCATTTAACCGTCTTATGTATTTATATAATTGACTGTCCCGTCCGTACCAAGGATTTGCTTATTTTATAAATATATTTGTAAAAAAAAGTATATATATGCAATATTTCTACTAATTTTAATAGTAACATAATTATACGTAACCAATGGCAACCCTTTAAATAAACAAAAAAATATTTTTTTTTCATGAACTGAAAACTAAATTCATGTTTGAGTTACCCTTTAACTATCTATAGGGGTTGAAAAAATACACTGTAAATGCCAGCCAAGTCTCAAGGAATCTATTGATATAACTTTTAATGAAAACGATCCAGTAGTTTTTGAGTATCTAGTTAACACACGACAAATATCTATTTATATGTACACTGTATATTATATATATTTGTGTTGTATCTATTAAGCCTATCTTGTTTAAGTTCAAATTTAATTTAAATTTTTTTAACTTATTTCATTAGAAAGAAGAAAATTTAATGCATCCAATGTCTTGAGGAGTTAACAATTAAAAAAACAACGCGAACTAATTATTAGAATATAATATCGATATTTTCTCATTAGCAATATCTTATGAAATTAGATTAAAAATAAGTGTTTTATAGTCGATTTTAATTCTTATAAAAAATTTTAATTTTATGGAAACTTAGTGTGAAAATGTTTTAATAGTGCACATTGTCACAATATGTATTTCAAAAAATCTTACGCATTTTTATTGTAATTTTAATTCTGAATTTCTTCAAAAATGAATATATCACTATATAATAAGTACCGTGCGTATAGTAAATGCCTATCTTTAATTACATACTGTCAATTTTTCACTCGAAATATATGTTTAAGCTTTTTATTAAACACAAAAATATGTTTATAAACGGTTCGTGTGTAAAAAAAACAGTCATCTGCAAAATAATAAAACTTGGACAACTCGGATAATGTGTCGTATTGTCCAAGGTTTTGTGTATACCTGTACATCTGAAAATTTAATAAACGTGTGTATAGAAGTATCGAGGGTGAAAAACCTACGACTTATTGGTTTGAAGTGTAGAAAAACGCCATAAACATTATTTCAATTGCCTAGTGGTCAATAAATTTATAATATAAAAATAAAATACTAGAAAAGTGATCGACCCATTTCCTTGGCGCGTGCCCGTCAAGCCCGTACGAATGTGTGCTGTGTGCGCGAATGGCGTTTAAGTTAGGTTGTGTTTGTGAAAAAAAAAACAATATTATGTTACTGTCTGTATCTCAAACGATATTTTAACGGTTTAATGATGACGTGATATCACTGTGTGAAAACCGTTTTACTGCAACAATTATGTTTGTCATTTCCGATTATCGATTTTTAAGGCAGATATTACTATCATGACACCTATACCTCATGTAATTAGATATCATATTGTGCTGTTGCAGTAAGATTAACTATATCCTTGTTAAACTGTTTCTGTTAAAAAAAAGTTTAACGGACATGCATAATAAACGACAGAAATCTCCCTAAAAACCTCACAAACACACGTCTATAAAACAAAACAAAAAAAAAAACATTTACGTATTAAAATCGCACCTTAAATATTATAATATAGATACTAAATAATAATAATAATAATCAGCAAATAAATTGCAATCATCTATAATATTATAATACTGCAAGACACAGCAGCGTACGGAATAATTACCTACTACGATTACGGCAGTAAGGTTGATTACTTAATAACGAAATAATAAAGTTCTTGCAGCCACTCGGTAGTTTTTACAAATTGCATAATGGCGTGTAGTGCATTAATCATTGTTTTAAATCAATAGGTAAAAAAAAAAAATTCTTTTTCTAAGTAACTAGTCATTAATATTATTATAATATCATAAATTTATGTATAACTATCTAGAATACTAGGTACATACTATAGTTCAACGTTGCATTGAATAGCATTGAATAAACAAGTAATATTGGAACACGGCTTGTATGACGTACAGCGTAGTATCACTATAATATGTACCTTCAATATTATATACCATGTATAAAGTTTGGTTGAACAATGGTGATAATTTCTGATATTATTAGGCACAAAATAAAATTGATCATAACAAAAGCTTCGACTGCAGGAGTTCGGATCTAAATTTGTTTATTTTTAGAGGGAGTTCAATCTAAAAACTGGGTGACGTTAACTGCCCAAAAAAAGGAATTTCAAAAAAAAATTACCACGTCAGATAAATTTTGAGGGGGTTTTATCACCATCACCTCATCCACCCTCATCTACTCACATTACTCGTACGCCACTGTTCACGTCGGATCTGTTGTCGGATAAAGTGATGTATAAATACGAGTATTGTAGAATGAAACAATATATACGTCACAAACCGAGTGTATCGTGCAAGTGTCAGCATATGTAGGTACGAAATTCGAAGGTTATATCCCACGGGTGCAGGAATAAATAAATTAGGAATACGAGAAGTTTATAAGAATGGAAGGACGTTAAAATAAATCACTTAGTGTCTATTGTGGTGAAATGGAAGTTAGTATAAATCGTAGTAAAGTCTTTTATTTTTTTCGATTAGACGATCGATGGTGTGGTTATATTATAATATATATTATGAAAAATTGTTTTATTCACATATTATAATTAAAATTTGTGTACACTTCGGTGCACGTGTGCGTGCATAATATATCATATACATTTATATTTATAAAATACACAAGTTGCTAAGATACGTTTAATACAATATCAGTGGTAAACAGAACATTTTTACGTACGTGAGCCATTAAGCCGTCATTTAAGCCTAGCAAACCGTTTGATATTACCTACTCACCGCTTTTCCATAAAAGTATTCCGTAAAAATCGAATCGTTTGCGCAAAATTTAAATACCGATCGAATCGACGCGGTCCGAATTTCCAATTCTAATATGTCTATTGTAGGCAACATTTGCAGCTCTATCGCTATTTTCCAAAGTCAATAAAAATCGCTGTTACGATAAAAATGTGTAAACACTGTTATCAAGTGCTATTATAATATTGTTTCCGGTTTACGAAACGCGCTAATCGGATAATAATAGGGTATTATTATCATTATTATTAATCCATGCCCATCACGTTACTATTTATTAAAATATGACATAATATTATAAATTATAATGTACCTGAAAGGTGCATGGGCTACATTACTGTTATAATAATATAGTTGTAGACATCATATTGTCCCACGTCAAAATTTCATATTCTATCACCTTGACGACAAATCAATACATCATCAAAATAATGTATCTCTTTTGCATGTCATCTTAAAGGGTCTATCCGATTTTAATACTATAACCCTTATAGGCATAATAATATATATTATACTTATCGATTTGTTATATTTGTTCTTATACTAATTTTATGTATTTTGTATATTAAGTGTTGAGATTTACAATACGTATATATATATATATATATATAATGAATTAATGAAATATTTTGAAATACTTAGATAGTCTGTTTGTTTAAATTGTATTAAAAATTAAAAAATTATCAAAATTAATGTTTTTAACATTTTTTATTGAGTTTAAGTTTACCGATTTTTAAACAACTATTACAAGAATTTTTATTTTAATACAAAAAATAATAATAAGCGACACTGTAGTAATTACTTATAGTTTAATGAAAAAATGTAGTTATAATTTAAATAACAATTACTCATTATACAAGAATTAAATTAATGTAACGTTGCCCTTCCCACATTTAAAGATATATAAGATTAAGACTACTGACAGTAGCAAAAGCAACTAATAATTTTTCAATTTTTAATTGTATTATTTGTTTGACAGTATACAAAATAAATAAAGTTATGGTGAGTAAAAACGTTATATATCCACATAAAATATCCCGTGATTCATAATGATATGAAGGGTTCATTTAGCATGTAATTCGTATGCACCGAACTCCATCTAAGAATAATAAATTATGATGTACCTATCCTCATGCATCTAATATTACAGAATGTCAAAAAACATAATCAGATTTTTTTAAATAAAATACTATATATATTGTTCTAAAAATGGCACAACCAAAATAATTTGCTCAGCCAACGTGAAAATACGTCGCAACCAACTTCTCTTCGACTTTTGAAAATATACTTCAATCAGGTACTTTGAACGATATCCGTTGATTTCCATTTACAATTCTATGAATTAAACTCTTTATTTGAAAAAAAGAAAAAAATTATGTGGCGTGTTATTTTTTTGGAAAGAGAATGAGTTAGTTTTTGAAACTACGGTGACTTTGTGTTTAGCTTAAAAACGGCGAATGAGACTCGTGCCCAAATTATTCGTCAAATATTATTAAATGAACTGTGTAAAATCCTTATTTTTTCTGAAATTTCTCCTATAGTTCATCGACGGTATAAGAGTGACTGACTTTACGAGCTTTATGGTTACATTTGTTTCAGGGTGGTCGGCCGGTAGACTTCAAATACGTGTCCAAGGGGTATTATAATACATAAATATATAGACATAATATGGTACCTACGTGTTCGTATAATAATAATAATATAAGTAATAAATTAAACCGCGAGCAGTGTAACCCGTATACCTTTTCAATCAGAATAAACGTGCGTATGCTGTAATATTATAAATTATTATTATTTAATTATTATGTTACGATGTGCGTAAGACGACTTTTTCAGACGGCTTTCCGAATATATCGTATCATTAGAGCCAACACGCGTCGTATAAGACAATAGAAAATTGAAATATTAATACATTTCATACACATACACACACACACACACACAAAATATTATATATATATATATATTACCGCGAGTGGCGGTAAAACTTCGTACCGGCGGTGCTATTAATATTATAGTTTTTCCTCCCTCCTTGTTTTCCTCCCCGTTTTTATTTTTCTCACCACCGCCGCCCGACACAGCCGCGTGAGGAATTTCAATAATGGCAGTGGCTGTGGCCCCGGCGCACACGACGGTCGATTTCAATTTATATTTTTCGACACTGCACGATAAATTCGTCCGGTTCGCTTTTTATTTTATTTCTCATTTATATTTTGTATACGTACCTACTGTTCTCTCGGTTTTTATGTTTTTTTCCTCGTGGAGCTACCGTTCTGAAGCTTTTTCGCCAGAAAATAAAATATACATATACCAGGTACAATATATAATATCAAGTGTACACTATACGGGAGGTACACGCCTATACATAATACTATATGGCCCCACGCCACACGTCAGACGCCCCCGCAATATTCCATAAACAATTTGCGCGGGTTATACGATGTAACTTTTCTTCTTTTCTCCCGTGGACCCGTGCGACTTGTATTTATCTAAGTCGCAAAACAGTGACATTAATACAAAGTATACCCATACGAAATGTTTATTATTATGACATGTCGAATGTGCACGCGGTCCTCGTAAACAAAACCACCACTTAAAAAACGTCCCTTTGGCGAAACCATAATAATATTATATGCCATGAAACTACTGAGACCGACGCGTCGTAAAATATTTATAACCACGGGGTTACACCCTGACCAATCGACGACGATCGGCCTACATAATAATATAATAATATTCGTTAAACCGTTAAACGTTTCACCGGCATTTATTGTTACTCGCGGGCGGCCGTCAATATTACGACGGCCGAGTATTTCCGTACATAAAAATTGTTATTTTCGTTAACGACCCGTTACAAATAAGACGTTCCTCACTATTCTAATATATATATATATATATATAATGAACATTAGTTAGGTGCGACGACGACGTTTTAAACGGTCATAATTTAAATGACTATATTGTTATTATTCTAATTAAGTTTTATTTTGTTTGTCTTTTACTCGCAAACTAACGTTTTTTATTTTCCATTGTTTTATAAATATTATAATATCAAATAATAGCATTCCTGTTTTGAACGAACTAAAAGTTCCGTATGTAATAGCACTCAAAATATTATTATACGCACCGCATCATTTGACTATTGACCGCAATATTATAATTCTATGTATATTGTATACTTATCACGTGGTTATAAATCGATTTTGGAAGTCCAACCATAAGAACACATTGTGCGCAAAAATATGTTTAATTAGACGTTTAAATGTTTCATTTTGTACACATTGGTATCTAACGAACAACGATAGTTGACGCGATAAAACTATTTGCGTGTTATGCTTGTTGCAGATAACCCGTTTTGAATTAGTTAACTGTAATTAATAAAGACTCACAAAAGTATACACGTTATTTTAATCTTAAGTTAAGTATTGTTTCTAAAGCCAACATGTTTCTAGAGTGAATAATATTTTAAAATGTCAACTAAAAATATCAATTGTTAGAAAATAATAAAATTATTTATTATAATACATCGTTATAACGATTGACAGTTCTTGCTGAGTAGTTCGCGGGTAATTCGATCTCGACGATGTTTATCATATCTATGCGATATTTAAAAAATAAAAAGTCCGTTTACTGTTTCACTTGTCTTGTTACATGACGTTATGCTGATACTTCCGATTTCATCAATTTTAGCCTTTTAGAATCCTCTTTTTCTTTTATATTCTACCACAGTTGTAGTCATAATGGATTTCATCATTGCGCCCAACTTTAAGTACTCACCGCAATAATATTTTTTACATATACCTATTTAAATATGTAAAGTAACACTATTATATTTATTGCAGTACATTTCGAGAACATTTCACTCCGACCCATATTCTCAACGAATTTTAAACTTATTTATGTAAAAGTTTATTGAAATATATTTTCCAACTTACATGCCTATTATTATTACTTCCCGATAATCCAAACTACTCGCTTGTACAAAAGCGTAGGCATTTTTAGTCCGCCCGCATATTATACGAAATTTATGTGTGTTAATTTATTGATCATTTTCATCTTGAATTTGCAAAATATTATTATTTGTTATACCAGCCTCTATTATCAAACTTATAGCCGCAAAGGTATAAATAGTTAAAATTCAAAAAATTATAGAAGTATAATACCATGCATATTGATTTACGGTGAGTGAGTTTATGCACGAGGAAATTCTTCAACATAATTATTAATAATTACAAAATGAAATATTTACAGTCGTCTGACAAAAGGTTTTTTTGAATTATGTAATTAATGTACATTCCTCGAAATTCGGTAAATCAAAATATCAAAAATAATTTTTCATCATTTTGTCGTAATTTATAAGATCGTTTTGCGATTTATGACTTCTGCATTCTGAACACGTATAAGCTTCGTAATCCGATTCAGTTATTTTTTCGGAAGACAAATGTTGACAATATATTGACAATTTATAATACTACAAATCATATTAAAGTAATTACTATGGTTATGTTGTATTGCTAATTATATTTACTAGATAAGTAATATATAGTAATCAATTCACATTATACCCATTTCAATTCTTGAACATGATACCATCTACATGTAGGTAAATTTACAATACTCACATACGAGATACGATATACCTACCTGCATTTTTTTCATACGGTCATTTCAATTTAAATATTCTTTAAAGAATAAAGTAGCTTGGAACTTTTTTGCAACCTAAAAAGTGTAGGCACATTATCAAATAAATAAATTTAAAAAAGAAACACCATCGCAAAACCAAAACACTTATTTTTTTTTTAATGTATATAAATATTTATAAGTATGTGACAAGTAAAGAACATTTTCATGATTGGATCACATTTAAACAAGATTAAAATATAAAAAATAAAAATACTTAAATGCTATATGTATATTAGAGACATGTCGATAATGACATTTACGAATTAAATATTGATTATTCACATTATTTATTTTTCGAAATTGTATTTTACACTAATTATAGGCACTAACCTAAGTACCTATAAGAAAATTAGATTTGGATCCCAAAACTTAATAAAATGTTATAGTATATTGTTTGCTGTAAATAAGGATTTCTACATTTATTTGTAAGTTTTTATCGTTGCAATTAGGTATCTGCATAAAGTTAGCAGCTAGTATTTGGTTAATTAAATTAATTTTATATTTTAATCATTAATTCTGTTTATTAATATTAATTTTATATTAGGTATACATACGAGCATAATATTATTATAAACAATATACAAATATACCTATAATATACTATTTACAAGTACTAGCCGTATCGAATATGTTAAAGTTCATAATTAAATAATCTATATTATAGTATATCATGATATATTATTATACACCGATAATTAATTTAACGCACCGATATTACACAGGATTAGTTCATTTTTTTTTTCGATTTTTTTCTCGAATATGTATTGATTAATAAATAAATTTAATATACATTATAATAATATCATCTACCTACACTGGGAAGACAGGAACCAAAAATATATTTATTAATACCGTTAAATTGTCGACTACAAGCTACATCTACAGATGATTGGATTCGGTTGGCTTACGGTTCCAGATTTCGTTATTGTTATTTTACCTTCATAATTTAAATGACTGCTGCGTGGATTTGTTCTTATATCACACTGCCCACACATATTATATGTTATATAAACTATATTATGTACTCACGCCCAAAGTTTCACAGTCCTTACTGGCTTTTTTCTGTGTATTAAGGTGTAATAGGAGATGCGACCCAGGTTCCAATTTACTGTTATTTGCAGATAAGCAAAAAGTTTCCGGCTAAATGGCGTGGACCGGATTCCAACCGTCGTGATTGGCAGCAGATAGTCCGAGTTCTAACGATTTCTTATATAATATGGATCGGTCTGATTATGTTGAGCCAAACGACTTGTCGACATATACCATGGTTTTGGTGTGTAATATAATATATCGTATATATAGATTTTTTTTTTTCAATTTCATTATATAGCTGCAGTGCCGTCGCTATAATGGTTGTCTTCGGCCGTAAGGGCTGCTGCCGTAGAATACACGCACACCTAATAAAACGGAAGAATAAAATATAAAGAACGAACAATTTTTACGATTTTCAAAAGGGAGAAATAATAAAATTTATATTTTTCAATTCGTACGATAAATGCATACGTGCAGATTTACCACGTACACGCTTTAAACGGTATACCATTAAACACAACCCTATTATAGTCCATGTTCGATGATATTTTATTTTACGTTTGATGATATCAAATAATAACTCTCCATCTTAAAATATAGCCTAGGCGATATTTGTCGTTTCATATTACGAATCACATTAGGTACTCGTTTTTGTTTTTTTTTATTATTATTATGAATCTATTATTTTTTATTGCATTTAATAATTGCAAAATAAAATCTGGTAAATATGAGGTCATGGTTTTCATTATGATGCATTTTTTAAAAAACATTCTTGCCTAGGCTCTCGGAGCAACCAATAAACTGGACATCAGCTAGTATAATAGGAGTAATTGAGGTATACGCATTTATTTTTTGCCAAATTTTAATATCAGACTGTTATAGTTTATTGATTCTGCATCAAATTTCATTGAAACAACCAAAAAGATATTATTTTTACTAATGCCTTTTCACAATAAAAATGATTCTTATGAAATATATTTGATTTCCAAGAACACGATATTTCAAAAATAAATACTGGAGTAATCTACTAATCGAATACTTTCTGTAAAGACTTCATTTATTTTAACGCTTCAAAAAATAACCATGTTTATTTGTTTTTAGTTTTTTGTGACACTGACGGACTGTTAAAATTGTTTAGAAAAATATCTCTTTTTTTTTTTAATGACAAAAGAGAAGTATGGAAATATGCATGCAAAATTGTAAGAATTATTAATAATTGAAGTAACAAAAAAAGATTATATATATAAATACAAAAATGTAATAAACGACAACGTAAATGATTTTGTATTAGTTTATCGCCAAAAATCGTACTAATTATCAACATATAATTTAGCTAACACGCTCAGCTTGAAGGTCAACTGATTTCACAGTTGTTTTAACTTTTAGTGTACAGAACAATATTGAATAATTCCTTCTTTTTATTTATGACCTACGAATATACACATTTATAGCAAAAGTTATGCCAATATTTATATTTATGTATCAGAAACATCAGACAACAGTGTTACGGATTTATGATTATACTATTAATTCTTACTCATGACTGATAAAAAGATCAAACAATTTCAAACTTGATACTCATTAATATTCTTTAAAAAAAAACATCCCAAATCTGTGTATAGAATTTAAAATATAAATCTACTTAATATTCCATTAAAGATTAATTGATTATTATTAATTCAAATGTTATACATTTTTTTTAAATTACACGATAGTACCTACCTGCTTAAATAATTTATAGTGTATACGAATAAAAAATATTGGAGGTATATACATTTAATATTTGCTATTAGCTACACTCGATATACTATATAATAATTTATTTATGACACCAGAAAAATTAGTTTTTTTTTTAATTTAATTGATTAGATTTATATCCAATGTAATATACTAAAGTATAAATCAATAACGCTGTCATACCATGTATTATACTTCTTATTGGTTTAAAAAATATAAAATATTAGAATGATGATGATAATGATAACAATAATTAAAATGCCTTTTTTTAGAATGTAATATTATTATTATGTTCAATGGTAAAATGTATTATCATTTATGAATAAAATATCATCTATATCTATTATTTCCTCCTGTACCGTGTACATAAATATAGTAAAATAACAATTTGTCTAGTGGATTCCATGCGCATATAGGTAATTTCATCATGATAGCCGGTGCGTGTTTATCAGGGAAGATATATTAAAACTACCCACTTTTACAATCTCTGACCCGCCACCGCACCACACTGCAGGTGTATTGAGTCGCCGGGAATTGAATTACTGAAATATTTTAATACAAAGTCAGTGTCTGTGCATATAAACAGAATAATATTCGTTAGAGTTGTTAAAGTTCGAGACACGTTGCACATAACGGAAGCCACCGCTTGTCCAAGCCGGAAATTAATTTTTTTTTTCATTATCCTCCTCTATAAGCATAAATACATATAAGACATAGGTGTAACATAATATTGTTGTCGGGATGGTAAACGTGAACACGAGCACGTACTGTATGCAGTGTGCCGCCCAAGTTATATTTTTCAGGTGAAGCAAGTCATCGTTTTAACCACCCACCTTCCTACAAAACTTAAAATGTAATGGTTTTTTTTTTTTGTTATATTAATTGTTGTTATTGGTAAATATTAATATACCAAGGAATAGGTATCGTCAGAGTTGGAAGTGGTTTAAGCTATTTAAAAAAATTACTATGTGACTGAATTTAGTCATACGAGTGACCTATATAAGCATTTTTTTCTAACAACTAACTGTTATTAAATAATTTTCTTTAAATATTGTTCTCCTCTTATTTTCAATGTGTAGCGACTACTATACCTAGTCATGGGGTTGGGTACCGCTGAGCCTGTATGCATGGCGAATACTTATATCTGACGACAATAGCCGAAAACAACACTATTGACGTGTTTAGCAAGTTGAAGAATCAGATAGTAAACCGTTTAATTAATTTATCTAGCCGAAGATTATCCAATTTTCGTGCAAACATGCGCGTAATACGCCAAGTGCTAATAAGTCATTGCGGAGGTTGATGGAAATCGAACGAGTACTACCATAAAATAACAATTATTGTTCTATTAAATACGTGATTTCCCACACCATCATTAAATGGGCATTACTTGCTGTCTTAGTAATTATACGAGTACAAAATATACAAAATAAAGTCACTAAAATACAAAAAGTTTTACATTATATTAATATTTTTCATAACAAAAAATTCCATCATTCGTTAAGATAAAGTTTGGGCAATTAAATTTATAAAAACTTTTTTAATTTTTTAAACTGAACACAATGATTCTCTCACCCGAAAAGAATGGCGGAAATGTCAAAAATATATGAAAAAAATTAATTTGATTAAACTACAATACAAAAGCATTGGTACATTTTAATATTATGAAAGTATACAAACAACATATACTTAAGCCAATATTATAATTATCTTGTGATAAAATATAATATAATATATATTTAAATTTTAGGTCACTGCATATTATAACATTATTCCACGTGTCATCAAAACTGAAAGGCCAATTGTATTTCAGAATAATAATGTTTTAAGTTATTACAAAACATAGCAAATATTATCCTTATTTTAATATTTTACAAAATTTTCGACTTTAGTTCCAACATTTTTAAAGCCAATTTTAATATTTTGTAAACATGTATTTATAAAACTTCGGGAATTAGAGACAAAATATTTCATAAGATATAATGTAGGTATCTGAATAATTCTTATTTATAAATTGTAACCTTAAAAATATTGAGGTCTATAGAAGTGTCATTAATCCAAATAAATTTAAATTTGAAGAGAGATAACTACCTCTCATCTCTAAATTTAGCAGCTGAAAAAATTCAAAAGAATAAATTATATAAAACACAAAAATTATTATCGAAAGCGTATATTTTATTTGTGATAAAGTATATCAGTACTAATACGATCTGGAGATGAATCGTATATGAGGATTTAATATGAATTTTGACATATTATTACGAATACCTTTGAACAATTTTTAAATCGATTTTAATTTGTTTGATATACATTTGTTTTTTAAGAAAATCGTATAAGGACATAACTTATATCATTATTAATTACCTAAAAAATACTCAAAAAATTTTATATTTTTAATACAAATATGTAAAAAAAAATCATGGAAAAATAAATATATGATGTTTTGTTTTACAGTGTGCAAATTTAAAAAAAAATTGATTTTTAAATAATAAATTGTATCAAAAATTACTGACAGAAATATACCTAACTAAATAATCTATTCTGTATACTTAACACTAATTAACTATAAATCTAGAAATAACAATAACAATATTAGAAAACTTTAAAAGTAAAATACTTTCTTCCAACTAACATACAAGATTTTATTTACAACCAACGAAGTAGAAAATATTAAACCAAAATAATAAACCCTTATGTCCTAAGCTTCCGAGCAGAAATATTCTGTCACTACAAGGGGTATTTGTAGAATAGTCTGTTTAACCACAAGTAATTGATTAAATCGCTGGAAGATGTTTACTCGGAAGGAAAATTAAGTCAAAAAAATTAAGCACACGAACAAAAAACATAATAAAATTCCATTTAAAATAAGGTTATTCTAATAGATAATAATATTTTATTTCTATATTTTATTTTTATAGATGATATTTGTGAAGAATGGCCTCATAACTTCCAGCCAGCTCCCGGATATTGGATAGAATGTTCTCGTCAGAAAATCACTAGTGAAACAGGATATGTTGAAGAATCTGGATCTGATGAGCGAGAATTAAATAATGGTTCAAATTCAGACGGTGCAGATGGCGCCCAAGAGTATTTTGGAAATAGATATGGACGACCTAGGGGTTCGGATAGTCTACTACTGGAGGATGATGAATATTATCCTTATGATGATGATTACGTCATGCCACCATCAAGGTGCTGTAATTAAATAAGAATATAGTGATATAATTATTAATTATTGATTTACTGTTTTACAGACCAAAAACTTCAATTGAGGAACAGTGGGAGAAAAATCGATGTTTTGAATTGACTTCTGTAGAACAAGAAACATTTGAAAGGTATTTTTATCAAAAAGAACATTGGAATTACTTTACAAATGATGAAGATTTGGGCCCAATTATCCTAAGTCTTAAACAAGAAACCATTAATGGTCGAGACCAATTTAGGTACATTACACTTTAACAAATAAATTAAAAATATATGTGTTTAATATTACTTTTTTGTCACCTAGGATACTAGTCAGAGCAATCAGCTACACAGTTCATGGCTTAATACCAGCGTCTTGTGTATTTGCCGATCGCTATAATCGTGAGGAAGTAGTCAGGTCTCTAGGTAAAGAGATCAATTTAAATCCCCCGTTAGTGCTTGGCCAATTACCTGACACGGCCGATGAACTGCTCAAACTAGACCAAGTGTTTATGAAGTCTGAACTCAAAGTTGGAGTAATATACGTCAAAGAAGGCCAAACCACTGAGGAAGAGATATTAGATAACAATGAAAATAGCTTAGCATTTGAAGAATTTCTCGGACTTTTAGGAGAGACCAAAAGACTTTGTGGTATGATAACACATCAAAAAATAATTATTATCATTTTCATTATTCATTACACATTTTATAGGGTTTGATAAGTATCGAGGAGGATTAGATACGGTACACGATTTGACTGGAACACATTCTGTATATACAAATTGGAGAAATATTGAAATAATGTTCCATGTTTCAACTATGTTACCTTATGAAGCACACGATGCACAAAAAGTAAACATTAAGTCAATTTTGATTTAATTGGAAAATTAAAAAAAATATGTCATATGATTTACAGCTTCAAAGAAAAAGACATATTGGTAATGATATTGTGTGCGTTGTATTCCTTGAAGCTGATGATACCCGATTTTCACCAGCATGTATAAAATCACATTTTCTTCATACGTTTATATTGGTCAGAGTAAGTCCGAGAATTCGAAGAAAAACAGAAAGGACTAAATATGAAGTAAATAAACGCTTAATTATTAACTGCTATTGAATTAAATAAAATCATTGAATAATATTTTTTGAAGGTATCGGTTGTGACTAGAGATGAAGTTGGAGCTTATAAGCCATATCTTTGGGAACAATCGGTTTTTGAAGAAAAAGATATGTTTCGAGAATGGATCTTAACAAAGATCGTAAATGGCGAACGAGCTAGTTATTCAGCACCAAAATTTGCTAGAATGCAAGAACGTACCCGTAGCCAAATGCTTGAAGATATCGTTGCTAACTTACAAAATCATTGTGAGACTGGTCAAATACCGAAACCATATAGGTAAATAAAATTGTTAATATATTATTGAATTGCATATAACACAACTATAAAACATTATAGGAGAGGTTCATGGAGACCAATAGGGCATATGAGGCCATCCAGTCCATTACTCGATTCGGTCAGAGATCGATTTGAAGACTACGATACTCTTGCTAAAGATTTTACAAAATTCTTTATAAACTCCGAGTCAAATGTCTCCATAAACGGCCATCTGTTTGATGTAGTATTTTTAGTAGGCCAAAGTAAGCAAAAAACGAAATTTATTGGTGTACGAGCCATTTTGGGTGTAAGAAGTCGGTATGTATCATGCTTAAAAGTTTATTTTTAATAAATTTAAAAAAAGAAATTACAAAAATGTTGTCTTAATATTAATTTAAATCTAACAGAGTGTTCCAAGAAATGTTATACGGTATTTCAACTGGTTTTGGATCTCCTCAAATGCCGGTTGCTGAACTATTAGCCCGAGGTCTTCCTAGTTTACCTTCTCAACAACACCAAAAAACAAAAAGTAGTAACTTTTTACAAGTTCCAGATATAGAAACACCAAGGTTAGTATTTTCACGGAATGTAATTATATTTTCCAATAAAAATGTTCGTTATTAATTATGGGGAAAAAAATATACATTTTAAAGGGCTAAAAGTGTGCCCAGCTCTCCGATGATGCGGAGAGCTTTTACCAGATTAGGAACGATTACTGCTGGATGGAGTAAATCGATAAGAAAACAACAAAATCTGTCAGCCGATGATAAAAAAAAATGGGCTTCTTCTCAAGATTTCAGCCGTAAGTAAATTCGTACGGTTAAAAACCAATAGTACTTAAATAATTTTAACAAATATTATATTTACAGATAAAGAAAAAGAAAAGGACAAAGAAAAGGAGAAAGAAAGGTTAGCTCAGCTGTCCGTTCCTAAAGTAAGTGTTTGTCCAAATAACGGAGGGGACAAGATTGATCGAGCGAAACTCAATCAAATCGAGGTAACACAATAATAATACATGTTCACACACCTTGTAATTATTTATTTATAAAATAAATAACTTTATTTGCCCATAAGTTTTCAATCATCGAATTTGATCCCGACACATTTCGAATACTACTGGATTACTTACATACGAGCTCTTGTAAAATCACTTGTGCGAATGTCCCTGGGCTAATATGTGCAGCTGAACACTATGACTTGCCAGAGCTATTACAGGCGTGTTTCCACCATACAAAACAGCATTTAAGAGTGGATGTGGTAAATATATACTCATCGATTGATCCTTTTCTTTACCCATCATAACTATAAATTGGTTTCAGATATGCCTTATGTTAAACAGTTTGGAAAATTATGTATGGAGATATAATTCAGCAGTGGAATTAGTTAATTTGATATTTACGTATATCGAACAAAACGCATTGAGGGTATTTTATTTTTACATATCCGTAGTATTATTCATATGCATAAAATTTATTTTTATCTCGATGAATATTTCTAGGTTTTGAATCACTGTGATTTTCTAACGCTTTCCGAGTCATTAGTACAGCAGATAATGTGTAGGCCACTCGAAGTGTCCGAAATCCGAAAGTTCCAGGCAATGATAAAATGGGCAACCAATAAGAGCCAGACAAAAACTAACGCTAAAGAAGAATTCCATCATATCATGACAAGGCTGAAAAAAGATATTAATCTGGTTAAAATTGCACCCAACGATCTCATAAACGTAAGTAAAATGTTATTTTGTGTAGAAAATAATAACCCAAAATTCACCAAAAAAAATATTATTTTAGATCGTGTTACCTACGCGAACTGTCGATAATCAAGACATACTGAGCACCCTGTGCAAGCAAGCTGGTACTGGGGAGTACAAAATCGAAAAGACTGTATTCGAAAGGCTCAGCAGACATAGGTCTGATTGGGACCACGTCGAGCCTTATCTATAAAATAAAAAATCATTTTGAAAAGAAGACCACTAATAATAATATTAAATTTTTTAGTTTTTAGTTTTTACAACAAAGATATGTATGTTTTGTGATTAGTTTAAGATTTATTATAAAAACATGATGTTTTGTTATCATATCGCTGAAAGATTTTTATCTTTTACGTAATAATGGCTATTTATAATAATAAAATAATAATTGATAAATGCATACATAAATTACTAAGTAATTACCTATATTATAAATTTAAATTAATAATAATAATTTAAGAAACAATCAAGTTTTCAACTGTTTATTTTCGCGTTTATAACTTTACTTATGTGTATATTTTAAATTGCATGGTATCTATATTGTATGTTTTTGTAAAACAATATGATCATATTATAATATAATATAACAATTTTAATAATAAAAATAATCTAAATCGTATAAACTTATAATATTAGAGTGTGAAGTGTTAACGTTCATATTATATAAGTGTAAATAATTTGTCTTTGGTAACTATAATACGTATACCCGATAATTCAGTGTGTGCTTTTCAGGCAGTTTAAATTTAAATTCCAACTTATTATATTCGAAACATAGATCAGGTAAATTATTTAATTATTAATATATTTGAATCATTAATCAGCATTATAACATTTAGATTTAAGTCAGTCAAAGTATTACCCGCCATACTCTCAGTTATGACAATATAGGAAATATGCATATTTTTACAATACTTCTAAAATCTCATCGGTTATAATACGACGTTTTATTAATCTCATAAGCCTTTAGACTTGTGCGCCGAATTAATTTCCACAAAAGCGTGTTCACAACTGATTATTTAAAAAAAAATTCTACTGGCCGAAAACTCAGTTTAAAATAATAGCACATAATGCATTTTTGACGTGTAAAATCCTTCCATCAAAAAAAAAAAATATCCTGTAAATATAGTTTTATAGCAATTTCGATTTTTTTTTTTTTTCGTAAACGATAAACTTTTTTGGCATAATATATTCTATATTATGTCATATGGTAATCTTCTCACTTCAATTACAGCTTTTACGGTCAACAAATGAACCGTTTCCAAATAAGATTATCACCAGTTTCTATACGTTGGCGACTCACACCACATTTATCATACCACACACCTGATATATTTGATACACTATAAGTCGATAACCCTAAAACAATAGATAATATACATAACCAACCTAGAGTTATTACTATTCAGTTTTAAACAATATAACATTATTCTCTAAGTTATCTATACGTAGAACATTAAAAATTAAAATAATTTTAATTGATATTAAAATCAAATAATGTTTGTGAAATTAAAAATTGTGCTACGTACCTGATTAAACTTATAATTTCCATTAAAATTATTAATAAGTACATACATAATAAAAAAATAATTACTGCTTCCATAAAACGATCAAAATTATGTATTTCATAAAAATGTATCCAAATATGCAACAATTAAATTTAATAGTTTCCACTGTTTGTTTTTTTTTTTTTTTTTTGAGCTATTTTATTTCATACAAAAGCGCATATGATATTATTATTTTTTTTTTGATAAATATTAGGCATTCGACTTAGAAAACATTTTATGATTTTTTTTTTTTCATGTTTAAATGGAATATGGTGTTAAGTTTTTAAAATTTTAATCAAGCGCATTGTTGTCGCACACTTGTTTTTTACTGTGATTGTATCAGAATTCAGGGACATAAAATATTATACTGTATAAAAATAATTAATAATTAACAACGCCAAGACAGAATGAACAAAATTACTCGAAATAGATAATGTAATAATGTTGGTGTTGTTTTCGGTGTTTGTAAACTTTTACATTGTATAACAAATAATATAATATATGTATATTATAAAATTTATAATATATATAAAGTATATTATGCATATAATATATATTTTTAGAATAGTTACATTGTTATGATAATGTATTTAATGTCAACCCTTCGCGTGATGAATTTCATATAAACAAAATGTTCACCAAAAATGTGTGATGCCTGCCTATTGTTGGAGCACATTACGGTTATTATTATTGTAAAATGTATGTATGTTTTTTTTTTTTTTTGACGGACGTGAAAATAAATAAAACGTTCTATACAATATTTGAACGGAAGTAGTTTGTATTTGTATTAAAACCAAAAACAAACAATTACACGCAAATAAACTTCATGCCTACATAGAAATTATTAGATATGTAAAACGAATAATGATGGAAAGTTCTGAATATTTTTTGATGACATTATAAACAAGAATCGATACCTATAGCATTTGCAATTTTAAATATTTTTTTTTTCTAGAATTTTAAATTTATGCAAAGTAAGCGACAAATTCTTTTCAAACCTACTAAAAGGAATTTAGAAACAAAAGATTTTAGTGCTTTTTTGCATATTTCTGTGCGTTTTGCATGTTTTTGAAAATTTTTCGTTTATTGCTATATTGGTCAATTTTCAAATGAGCAATTGACATCATTTTTTTATGATGACTCCTTGAAAATTTCGTTTTGCGCCATTGTGCCATAACATCGTGCAATATACATATTCCACGTGGATTTATTATTTCTGTGTATGTTTATGCGACTACCGTCGAAGAAAATTAAATTGTTATTATTTCCAAATACCAAAAGATGATCGTGTGTTACTCATAAAAATTATGTATTTTGTTTAAAAAAAACACATCTATTGCGTACAAAAACAATTCAAAGCGGGAACAGTGTAATTTTCTATTTTTAAAGGCATTTTATAAAATATTTAGATTACCATTAGTAATATACATATATTTCTATATAGGTACCTAATACAGTTTACTAATTTTTGCAGAAAATAATTACTATAAAATTATATGTATAACAACGTACTTGTGTGTAGCACGATGTGAGCAAGATTATGCCACCATGGTATAATTGGTACAAAAAGCTTTAAATATTTTTAAAATTTAATTGTGTATATAAAACTATAGTTTAAGTAATATTAGAATTTTTTGACATTTCGAGTTTCTACGTTTAATATGTTTTAAATTACAATAAAATAACAAACATTTTTTGAGAAAGTAAATTGTTACTATACGCATTTAAATATCCGTTAAAATTTGAATTTCAAACGGTTATAAGTACCTAAATAAAAATCACGACTTTATATTTACAATATTTTTTAATTGCTATAAAAACAAATTATAAAAATTAATTAAATTTTCGAGCTTTTTGACTTACAAACGAAAATGTAATTACTATACATAAATCGAAAAAAACTCAATAAAAGCTAAAATTTCAAAAGTCTGTAAATAGTTCAAAAAGGACCAAAATATTTTTAAAATTATGTAATGTCTAAAAAATACTAACATAAATATCTAGTGAAAGCTAGTCTTTATGGTAATTTTTTTTTGAATTACAAAAAAAAAAAAACAAAATAATGAATTTTATCAAAAACAGATCTTGCAGAAACTTATATAAGTTTTATAAATTTCAACAAAAACTTTATAAAACACATCTAAATAAATCTTAAAACTTAATAAATTTGAAATAAAAACAAAATTATAATTTCATAGCATTACTTTTTATCGCACAGCAATTTAATTTCAATGTTATTTATAATTGCTTAAATATTTTTTTATCAACTCTTTAACATTAGTTTATGCCTTATTAAAAACTATTATTTACTATATTGATAAAGAATACTACATAATTGTTTTAGCACAACAATTGAAATTGTACATCTCATAGATTACATTTTTACTAAACTTGTACTATATACACTATCTACTCGTAAGTCATTATAATCCACTGATAATAATTGAAATAATATTAGAATATTTAACCAAAGTGATTTTATAATATCCTATACATACAGAGAGAAATCATTGTTACACTAGGTAATTGTATATCAAATTGAAAAAAAATTCTAATTTTCAAAGTAAAAATAAAAATTCAAAAATGTATAATTTTTAACAAAGATTTAACAAATAATTATTAATATTATTTCATCGTATGTTGGGTGTTCCATTTGGCGTAAGACACTCATTATTTCAAAAACTATAAAGGTTTTAGATTCTAAGCGGAGCGATAAATGTATTGATTTTATAATGGTATGTGTTTTTTTGTGTCTGTCACCACGTTTTAGGGCAGTATTAGTGCTCAAATTTCCATTATTGAATATTCATCCGTTTTCTCCGAGAACGAGTTTCTTATTTTCATGTAGTTAAAAAAGGAATACCATAGACATTTGAAAAAATCATCAAATATTTAGTTTACCATTTTCTATACAAAAAAAAGAAAAAAATTTAAAAATATTTTGTTATTTTTTGAGCTAATTGTAGTCCTAAGAAATTTTCAATTTTTTCAATTTTTTTTTCTTTAAATATCGTTAAAACCCAATTTCATTGGGTCAAATTTTATGAAAATTGAATACAAAACTCCTCATAAGTTGTTAAAATAGCAGATCAAAATAATAAAAATATGTAGGCACAAGTTTTTTTCATAAACATTTAAACTTCAAATTTTTGACTGAAATTCATCATTGAATATTTGCAAACTGTTTTGTAGTTAAAAATATATAAAATGTTCAGTTTTTATAACTAAAGATTGAAAATTTAAAACAAGGTTTTCCATAAGTATTTAATAGTGTAACCAAAAAAATCAAAAAAATATTTTTTTATAGATATTTTAAGTTCAAATTTAGATGAAATTAGATATTTAAATGAAAAATAACAATTTTATTTATTTTGTTGTAATTTAAAAATATTTCTCGTGGGTGCTTGAAACTTTTAAAGTATATTATTATATTTTATACAGTCAATTAAATTTTTTAATACAATGTTTTCTGCAAAAATTAATTCAGCCTACTGTGTTATTAATAGTAAAAGTGATTATTTTAATAGGTCCGTCAGCCTGGCATCCCAAACTCAAAATTTTGAAGTCAAACCAAACTATAAAATTAGTAACCAACTCATAATAATTTGTGACTGCAAAATCAGAATTTGTAACCTAAGTTATAACCCTCAAATTTGTGTTTTCTTTTTCGAGTGCTGGACTGATGTCATCCTGGTACCCCGAATTTAAAATTTGTTCTTAATTAGATCTTAATCAAGTTTTTATTAGTTTAGCTGCAAAGCTGGAAAATTTAATTATTTATTTTAACTAGTTAAGTTAGTACAAAAAAATATAAATTAAGTTTAAAGTTAAAAGTTACTTTTATTTTTTTAAGGTTATAAAAGTACAAGTTAACTAGAAATAAAAGTAACTTAACTTAGTTAAAAATCAGTTACTTTTTTTACATAAAATTAATAATTATACCTTTTTCAAAGCAAACAAATGACAGTAATCTAATAAAGACCTTACAGTTTTAAATTAGTATATGTATTAAAATAAATTGCTATAAGTACTTATATACTTTAATACTTAAATCAATAATAAAATCCAACAAAATAATTAAATTATTGGTCCATGATTTAACTAAATAATAATAATTAAATTTATTATTAGAATAAAATTTCATGAAAATTACCTACATCTTGCCTGTGGAGTGTGGATTAATAAAAAAAAAAATATCATTATAGCGTAAAAATGTATAAAAAAAATGTTTTATTAATTTATAACATTTTTGATATTCATAAACTTTTTTTTGAAAAAACATAGTTTATATAATGGTTTAAATAATAAACACAATAGAGAACAAAATTAAAAAAAAATAATTTATAAATTATGTATTTTGATATATTCCATAAAATCTGTAAAAAACCCTTTATAATTTTCAAAATAAATAATATCCTTGGATTTTTTTGATAATTGAGTTTTGATGGTATGTTAATTTGTGTCAATCAAATTGTGAAATACAATTACAAGATTTTATATTGAAATATTTCTTTAGAACACACACTAAAAGACAATATGTAACAATTTAACAAACTACGTCATATGACTAGGAACAAGGTAATATTATATTTATTTTTACTACAATAGAATGACAACACAATTTTAAACGATACGTCAACTTTAGTTAGTACATATATGTAGTATGTACACATAGTATTACGCATGTATTAAATACATAAAAAATTATAATATATTATGTATGAAGAACAATCATCAACAGTTCAATTTAGAACCTCTTAAGAATTGGTCACTATCTAACTGTTTAGTATAGTTTGCCTTCGAAATTTTGATTTAGGGATGCCCAGATGACATCAGTCAAATACTCGTAAAAGAAAACATAAATTTGGGGGTTAAGACTTAGGTTACAAATTCTAATTTTGCGGTTATACATTATTACGAATAGAGTTCTAATTTTCTAGTTTAGTTTGACTTCAAAATTTTGGGTTTGGGATGCTAGGCTAACATACCTTATTTGAATAGCAATAATATCATAAAATTCATTTATTTAAGTAGCTGACAGCCCGTCTTCGCTCAGAATCGTTTTTCGTATACAATGATTTTATATCATTAAATTTAAATTTAACAAATTCATAACATTGACCCTTCTTGACACCCACTATACAGCAAAGCGTTACCCACTTGCCGACCTTTTTTAAATATTTTTTACATCATTTTAAGCTATTAAAAAAAAAATTCTAAAAAATATCATTATCGTTTTTAATTGTTTTATTTTTTTTATATATATAACATGCATTTTTAATTCCTTATTCTAAAACAGAATATTTTTGGAGTACTTCGAAGTATGAAAATCGAATTTTGAACAAATAGCTTATGACTTTATGAGTCATAAGTATTTAAACTTTAGATGAGCGGAATGATATGGTATCATATATACTTGAAATACTTATACGTTTTGACTAATTAACTAATTATCCAAAATTTGATTTTTTAGATCGAAATACTCTAAATAATATTATGCTTCGGAATATTCAATTGAAAATTATGGTATGCATCTATGTGCTTATGTTGTGATTCAAAAGAGTAATAATAACTTAAAAATGATAACGATAAAAAAAACAATATATACATTTTTTCTCCAAAAATGTGGTGTTACAAATTAACAAATTAAATCGTGTGAGAGAAAATATGTTTTTTGAAATAAAAAGTCTTACGTTAAATGAATCACTCCGCATTATTGTAGTACTAGTGTAAGTGTATTTGCCTATACTCTAATCCTCCCAAAAACTAAAACAGAATTTTAACTCCCTTAAAACACTGATACCTACCACGACACCAGAATTCACAAATGATTAGAGAATGATTGAATTAAATTTCAAAAATTGATTAAAATAATTTATTGTTGTATGAATCGTAAACTAAATTATATCCATAGTTCACATGGTATGAATAATAAATTTAAAATACCCACACGGAGTGTATAACCCATCTACAACACTCTGGCAGTCAGATGTCCCTAGTGATAAAAATAATACGAACCGTTTCATAATCGAAATTATATCTTAATGGTAAAATTAATCGTTTTAATAGTATCTTGTTCGATCTCTATCTATGATACAACGTACGTAAATTACAATAATATCATATCGTATAAATATAAAATTATTTTGAAAAAAAAAAACATTATCAAAATGTAATCATCTTACAGGCACGGGGAAATATAGACGAACAAGGTCGGGTAACTGTTTTGGAGAAGTACTCGAATGCACTTTCTTTGGAAGTCGTCGTCGGGTCACTGATAACCGGACGTCTTCATCACGGACGTGATCCACCGCACGTGGTTGGCCACATTGGCGTATATGCCATATTTGCTGCGCCGGCCGCAGCCGTAGCCAAAACTTGTGACACCCACAACCGTCCATCGGCCACGCACGCTGCACAGTAATGGTCCGCCCGAGTCGCCCGAACACGTATCCGACCGACCGTCTCTGTACCCCGCGCAGAACATATTGTCGGTGATCTGATACCGCCAGTACGCAGATCGGCACGTTCGCTGGCTAACAATCGGAACCTGCGGATGGCAACACAAACGCACATTTCAATAACGATGAACATACTCGCGTCACGAGAAAAAAGAGCAAGATTTTCAGAGTTCAGAAACGTTTATTTACTTAAGCGCGCGAATCTAAACATCTAATCATTCGACTAGATTAAACGCGAATAATAGATAATACATTAGATACCCATATAATACGAACAGTAAATGTATTATAAACGTTCTGCGTGCCAAAAAAAAATATTTTTTTCAGAAACAACAAAAAACATTATAACATTTAAAATATTCAATAATAATTATGCGTAAAAAATATTTATAAATGTATATGTTGTAACGTTATATATTATTATATTGTACACATCGAGCTATAATAATAATAATAATAATAAAAAAACTATAAAATAACTTTAATACATAATTTATACTGTTGGTTGCCACTTTCCGAAAGGTGTTATTATCTAGATGGAATAATGTAAGATAGCGATATGAAATATATCGATCCAAGCAAGTTAACTTTAACTCGATGCTATTATATAATAGCTTAATGTAGTATTATAACTAAACAAATTAATATTAAATTAACATAATATTATGAGTAGTACTACTAAATTCTGTAATTTTTTGTGCAAGTACCATTGTTAATATTGATATCCGGTAAAAAACTTAATTTGCTGTTTCCTAACAATTACATTGACTATAGTGTTATCTTATTCATACTTAGCACGGGCGGCGCACGTCAATACGCAAACAGTAGCTATAAAAAGTTGTGATTCTGGGAAAACTTAAAATTGTTTGCAATGCCCGGTACAATGTCTGGTCTGTGGTCACTGGTCACTAATCAACACACATACATTTTAGATGCATTACGAAATTTAAACTAAATTTATGTGATCTATCAAAACGAATAATGAAATTGATTAACCTATTGTGAACCCTAAATATTTTATGTAGTTACATGAATATTCCTATGTTTTAAAAATCCTATACTTTACAACGCATAAATTATAAAATAAATATGTTTTGCTTACTTACAAAGTTACAAATAAAATTTGTAATCTGAAATTTTAATGGATTTTTGCCTATGATCACAGAGGTGGTATTTTTATATAAGTTTTATGCGTATGCATTATACATTATATCTAAGTAGTTCGACGTTAATCGTATTATTCATCGGTTAATATTTTATATTTTTTTGTTATGATTAAAAAGTACTTACTTATATATATTTTTAATTTAATTCCTTAAATCTGATTATAAGTATAGTTAATTGAGAAAAAACAAAGTATAATAAGACTTATCTCAACTATTTAAAATGATGGTTCATCAACAAAACTAACTAAAGAAACTTATCTGTTATTAAATTTTGAAACTAACTTTTCAGTAAATTGTACGATTAATTTATAATTTATAACTGTATAAATTCAATTTACACCTTAAATAAAAATATTGCTATTTAATATGAAATATTACCATTCACTAAACGCTATTACTGTTTACCAATGACGCATGTATACTTTTATCCATTTTAATGCACAAAAATCACTAAGAATTGTCATATGAGAGACTATTTAATTTAAAAAAAATGTACAAATAGATTGATAGACATTTAGTCAATTACTAATTGTCATTATAAAAACTACATTTTTGTTTAACAGATATAACTAATTGTTGATATTAATACTATTAGTTATTGATAAATAAAAATATTGTATAATTCAGCTAGAAACTTTTATGCAGGTACCTATGAAACAGAAATATCGATTGCTTATTTGACACAATAATTATTAATGTAGTTTTGACTTGTATTAAACTTTCTTATCTACTTAAGAATAAATACTAAACTACATACCCTAGCTTCTCGAAGTATTTGGGATCCATAGGAATCTTGCGAATGCACTTTTCCCCATCCAACAACTACGCACATTTTTGACTTCTGTTTCCGTCGTTGAAAATCAGAGGGCGGAAGACAAGCTGGTTGCATGTTTAATTCACCATCTATTTCTAAATCCAAGGCACGTAATTTTAACAAAGCTATATCATTGTCAACTGTATTTGGATTGTATCTGGGGTGTATTATAAAATGTTCAACCTATAACATTGTCGTACAAATAATTATTATTACTTAAGTACGTACACAGCAAATAACGTCATTCATTATAATATTATAATGAGTATATAATGGTATACAACATACATACCCTTAATCTGGTCTTATCGCCTTCATAAACAGATAAATCGAGCCATTCATTATACATACATATATGACATATAACATACATACCCTTACTCTGATCTCATCGCCTTCGTAAACAGATAAATCGTATTCCTTTAACATCACGAATAACTTTTGTCTAAAACAATGTGCAGCTGTGAGCACCCAACCAGGAGCCACGAGGGTACCGCCACAAATTACCTCCTGAAAAGGTGAAAACGCACAATATAACGGACGATGTGAACAATATTATTTATTTTACCATTATAATAATAAGTACCTGAAATCCATTTAACACCGCAACTTGCCAAGGCCAATGAAATTTCGCAGATTCTTGACCTCCCATTATTTTAATTAAAAACCTAGGAGTCTTGTAACCAGGAATGGTAGCAGAAGCAACAGTAACACCGCACGTAGAATTCACGAACACATCATACTCATCACCTAAAACTACAATATAAATTTTTCATTCAAATAACGAACACGTATTCTATAAAAATAATTATAACCTTTGTTCGAGAAACTTGAGTTGAGTCGTTTGTAATAATTCGTCACGAGCCCCGGGCATCTCGAACCGGTCACAAAACAATACGATGATTCGGTAACAACGTTTGATCCACAGATTTTTGATCGTAGACAATACCTGAACAGTGAACACGCGTCGTATGCATATAATTTAAATACAGCTTATTACAACAGGCACAGCTCCAGGGCGGGGGTACCACTAGTGACATCATAACCCTCCCCCACCAGGCTTTTGAATTTTATTATTATTAAATTTTCTCCGTATACATTCATAATATTTTACGTAATAGATTTTTTATTTTGAATTATTTTTTTATAAAATTGTGTAGGTAGTAATTTTATTTCTGGTATACATTGAAAATAGCAGATATTTCAAATTGGGAAAATCGTAGTCGCGACAATTTTCATTTATGGCACACGTGTATACCTACTACCGTGAACGCTACCATAGGTACTAACCTTTGTCTGACCGTAGTACATCTATCCGAACACGAGCTCCAATCCGACCAGTCAGAGTAAACGCTTTTCCTGTAGTGACGTCTCCGACTGTTAACCGTATTCGCCGTTCTATCCTGCAAAAATTGAAAACAGGAAAAGCTCTTATCAGTTGAGTTTCACAGTGTAAGTTATATTATTATCCATAGAGCGAATAATTTTTCGAATAGGCTATTGATTCGTTTAATCGTACTCAAAGTAAAATAAAGTTTGTGAATTCACATACGTCGTTGAATGGTACCAGCCCATTGTTGTGCTTGTTCGTAGAACTTACAGACGATAACGGTATTTGAGAGCCGTCGGCCAAATATCGCGCCGACTGAGCGGCGACGCGAGAATAATCGTTAAAGTCTTTGAATAGTCGCATATCCTAAAAGTTTATAAACATACAAACCTCATTACAAAAAGGAACTCTAAAATAATTAAATCCATCACGGAAAAAACGAAAGCATATTATAATTGTGATGTAATGGCACTTACCCTGGACTGTGTAAATAATAATATGAACCAACAAAGGCGGAATTTAAACATGCTTGTCCCGTCAACCGACTCGGCAAATAGATTGGGACGAATCTTTTTAATCTACTCGTCCGAATGAAAACCGAACCCCTTCTTTTCACCTAATGGATACGTGTACGTATACGACGGAGTGTTCTGATTTCCCTTTATGCAGTACTACTATTATTATTGTTATTATTATCTCTATAATTTATACCAGCCGGTTTTGGCGAGCCCATTATATCATTATATCGCTTTACTTACAACACACATGCCCATTTTGGAGATAGGCTAACGTGTAATTATGCCCGAATACCATGAAAACTCATCGATCGTTATTTACATAAGATTAGCATTATTATTGATGGATAAGAAAAGAGTTCTATGGCCGCGTTTAATCGATTTGATCTGATACTTAAAAGCGTATAACGTGTTACTTGTATATTGTGTGTTGTACACTTCCTTAAAACATATACCTACCTAGCAAAATATCGCGAACATAATATACATTTTATGATAATATACAGATATACTGATAGATATTTATAAACGTATGTGGTATGTGTGCAAGTGACCGTAAATCACATCAATCACGTTGATGGTGGTCAATAACACTATAATAACATTATTAATTTGTGTGTGCATTAATGCGAGTATTCTGTGTATCGGGCGTGATCCATTTAGCGATAATTTATAAAGAGCACTTTACACTTTACAAACGAATGGTGTAATATTTATACGAAAAAAAAAACATTTAATTTAATGGACTCGCTGCAGGTTTTGTTAACTTAGAGTATTTTTTAATCAAGATAAGACGTACTGAATTTATGTGGTTTCCTATAAGTGACTGCGAACGCCAGATAATCAAATAATTTATGTTGGTCTCTTATTTTACGTGTGGTATATTATACTTAACACAAAATAATACAACGATGTATTTTTGAAATGTTTAAAATTGAACCGAACAAAAACTAATCAATACTTATAAGTTATTACTTATACTTACACATCGAGAAATAAAGCCATAAAACTACTAAATGTTTTAATAATAATTATCTCAAAATCTCATGTTTAATAATATAAGTTAACTCTAAAACTTTCAATATGCAAATTTTTTTCTTTAAGTATAAGAACTATAATATAAGGACAATATTATAATCATTTTAAAAACATTCTTTCTCTTGCATTTACCCCAACCAAATTACTTTATTATATGATATTAAATTAACCTAATTGGAAAAAATACTGCATTTCTTAAATATTTGTTTAAAAAAATTACTTAATTTATATATATTTTATACTCTCAAAACATTGTTTGTCCCTTTATGAAATTCATTCACGCGAAAATATTTTAGTATAAAAAATTATAACCATACACTTTACAAAATCTTATATCTATTTATTATTAAATAAACATATTTAAAAAATTAATTTTTTCATATTTTACTGCAGTATTTTAAAATAGTATGTTTATTTTACAATTGTAAACTCGACAGTTTGTACTTACATGTACGCCTATATGTCTAAAAGTCATGATTTTCATTAATTTGCTGAATCGTATTTTATTTTAAATTTATTATTAATGATTTTTATTTAAAAATTAAATAATTATGTATTTTATAGAATTCAAATATCTATTTGTAATATGCCTGTATATTATAATATGCGAGACAATTAATACTATACAGAAAAATCAACCTGAAAAACTATTATAGTAGATCTATTATTTAAGTTCATAATTCACATATTACGGTCACTATTTTTATGGAAATTGTAGTAGTCATAGGTGTATTATTTGTATAAAAAAATACATTTTTTTTTTTTTATTATTTCCTATAGGTATGAATAATAAGAGTATCATTTTTAATCAAAACTATTTAAGCAGTAGGTTAACTATTTAGAACATGTTTAATAAATATTATGATAGGTACATAGGGTTATGACTAGTACAATCATTGGGGAAGGAGAAAACTATAAAATTGTTAAAAATAAATGAACTAGGATAAATAAAATTAATTTAGTGAAAATGAAATGGTGTGTCATGAGTTCATATCTTAAAGAAACTTTCCAAGTTCTAAGTATAAACAATTAATACTTAAATGCTAAAAAATTAATAAAATTAACATTTGAGTGCTAAATTTAACTAATTCAGTGTGGATCTGCAGCAGTGATATGCTATAACGTACAGTGGTTAAGATAGCATAATAACATCAATAAAATAAATGTTTATCTAAAATAATAATTTGATCATTGTTCATTGGGCTTTATCTGCTGATGTTATAGTTCATAATGATTATTATTTAATGATATAAGTTAAAGTACTTATAACCAAATAACTGTAATGTGGTATGGTAGAATAAAGATAATGTTATTAAATTATTCTCCTCCAAAACAATTATTTATTTGGTGACATTGTGTATGCTATATATTTTAAACCTAATTTAATTATTTAAAAATTATAATCAAATACAAATTGATCGGTTCAAACATAACATAGAACTTTAAATTAAATTTTAGTTATTAAAAACGAATATTATAATAATATATTGGTAGTCTTTTGTTTATAACATTATTATTTGTCAAATATAAATCGATAGTAATGTGTAATGAATTAGAACTGAAAAGTCGTGTTAATATTATTAACATATTAACATTTTAATATAGGTACTAGTATATTTTATAAAACTAGATAATACGATATGTAACCTATACATAATATATGTTATTTCTATATAAAAACTATATATTTCGTTTTCAATTTATTAAAGTTACAACTTACAATATTATTACAAACTACGATATAATTATAATATCATCCTACAAACTATACTATACAGTAAAAATGGTTTTATATCTTAATGTGTATATACACATTTTATACATTATTATAATATTATACACTTACCTATTTAAAATATGTTAAATATTTAAGAAAATTTTACAATTTGGGTGTATATGGAGTTTTTATTGAAATTTAATTTGATGTAATTGAATGCACAGTCCATACACAAATCAATCCATCGTAGTATTGTACTTACCTAAATTATACACTCATAGGAAGTAGGTTTATCATAATATATTATCTTTATAATATCTTCGTAACGTGAAAACTATTTACGATGCTTATTATTTTATGACCGTGTCCTATTTAGTCTACATATTATTCTATTGATTTAATGAATCAAATCATATTATTTTTCGATCTTTTACGGCCATGCGTACATTAAATATACACTAAATTTAAAAGATAACTTCGGTTAGGGGGACTACGTTTGAGCGCATTTACCCAAAACCGAACACTTTACGGCTTAAATCTATACAACGTTTGGGCGTAATATTTTCCTTCATAATAAAACGTTTGGGCACATACATTTCTTTGCATATATTATTACTTTATACTAAATCTAAGCCTATTAGCGTTATCCAGAAGACACCGCGAGGAAGTTGGCTCTCCTCAATAGTCTTCCAAAAATATTTAAAGATTTTTTTTTTAACGTTGTTCTAATTTAATTTTTATTATTAGTATTATTGTATATTATGATATTTTCTATTTATTTTATGTGATTAATTAACTTTTTTTGCCACAAAACGGGGTCCTAATTTCTAGATACTTAGTATAATTTATTAGATTACTAGTTACAGTTTTGTACCCCAACCGGTTATGCCCCTTCAATTAACGTAATATAGAGGAATTATAGGTACCTGACAATATTATGGTATATTATAATAATATAATATGATGGACGATGGTATGTGAGACATAGTATACATTATACATTAGGGGTGGCCAGCGAGAAGAGACTCGCAAGTCACCCAATATATTAATAAATATGGAAGAGCCAAAATGGAAAAAAAGGTCATACATGTATATATGACTATTGTAAATAAGATAAGGTATCGAATTTAATAAAATGTGAAGAATACGATAACAACAATTGTACAATAATGTCAAATTAAATTTTATCTTAATTTTATCTTCATAAATACTATAAATATCAAAATATCATAGAAACATAGACACTCATTGATAATGGATATGTTTTCATAGTACTGTTCGACGTTGTGAGTGTAACAATATAATATCAATAAAATAATTATCATGTCTAAGAAACGCAAGTATGAAGAAGAACATAGAGAATTCAAATTACAATGGAAAGAAAAGTTCTTTTTCATAGAACGAAATTGTAATTAATGTTATTGAACTAATGGCAGCTTTAGAAATTGAACTCTTGGAATTATTGAAAGATAAAGGACTGAAGCAGTTCAAACACAGTTGTCATTCTTTGTTGGAATTTTGGAAACATGTGCATGTTATTAAATATCCAAAAATTACTTTTTGCGCTCAAAAGTTAATATGGATTTTCGGAACAACATATTCGTGTGAGTCTTTGTACTCAGCCATGAAAATTATTAAATCTAAAAATCGATTAACATTAACGGATGATAATTTAACGAACTTGTTAAGGACTGCTTTAACAACATTTAATCCTAATTTTAAAAAACTTACAAACAAAATAAACACGCAACAAATAAGAAAATAATTAATAATTAAAAATTATATCTTGAACACTATATTTTTGCTAATTTTTTTTTCTATACATTGTAATTTAATAAAATATTATATTTTTTCAAATACATAAATTCATATCAAAAATGTTACAATAAGATGCGAGTCGCAAAAGTCTATGACGCGAGCCGCAGTTTGGACACCCCTGTTATATACATTATACATATTATATGACACGGAATTCGTATATTAGTATACTTACTTATACTATCCGTTGACTTTATTTCGTCGTCAGAGGACACAAAATACGATACAATGTTAAATTTTATCAGAGTTGTAGTGGGCAACATTCGCATCATTCCGGGAATCTGCAGCGTTCGTATTGCGAGGATGAGTCTCTCCCTCCCAACAGCGCTGTGATGGACTGTGTATATTTCGAGTAGAGTTTCGAACGATGTGGTATACTTATTTGGTTCCCACTTAATACCTATATATGTTTACAATATTATAATACGTTAAAAGCCGACCAAAATTCGGCCGATAATATTTTCAAGTATTAATAAATGGTATAATTCCGTAGGCATAATATGCCTACGGGTATATTATCATAGCATGCTGAGCTGTCACGAGTATAATAATAATAATATATGAGTAAGGTTAGTATAAGGTAGGTATATTATACAGGGTGCGTAACATTAAAAAAAACTGACTAATGAAATAACTTTTGTTCTAATCAACATTTCAACATTTTTTTTTTTTATAAAATGTATAGACACTCGCGCTACATATAAAGTATACAATTTTTTATTTTTTAAAACTGAAAATTAAAAATTTTAAATTTGATACAAATTTTTTTTTGGAAAAAATCAAAATAGCCAATTTGTAAATATGATGAATGATCAAAAAAATGATAGTGGTAAAAAAAATGTTCTAAGTTAAGCTAATTGGTTTATACATTTTTTTTAAAGTATCAATATTTTATATTGATTAAATTATTTTAAACCGCAATAACTTTTTCCAAAATATTATTTTTGTGAATTTTTAGAAACAAGTAAATCTTAAATTATTTATTATTAAATAATATTCATAATTTTTTTCATACGTTTACTTTTATCAATTTTCTATTTTTATTCAACAGTTCTTTTTGTTACACCCTGTATATATATATACTATATTTATAGGCATTATCACCTAAAAACCAGACTCTGCTCTTTGTGCGTAGGTCGGATAGGATTTCAATAAGCCCGTCTCCAGTGTATGTATATACTATGTACCTAATACCTATTTACATACGCCCACGAACTTAATATAATGCCCAACAACAATATTTATACAGACATACAACACGTCGTGAAAAGATATTCTATATAAAAACTCGGAACAAATGATAACATATTATATTGTTATATAACTTATACCAGAAGTGCACCAAACACGACGACGTTTTGGGTCAAATTAACTTATTATATTATAAAATGTTTACCAGCTACTATAGGTACTATAGGTTAGGTTAGGGTTAGGGTTAGGCTAACCTACCTATCTATCGGAATATCAAAGTAAATGTCAACTACGAATTTTTTTTAGTAACGAATGAACATTTTACGAATAAATTGTGAAAGCGGGAAATGTCATAAAAAAGGTTCGTTATCAGTTTTACTCAGTCTCAGCGAAGAAAGATGCGGGTATGCCAAGTATATTAAAACCGTACAAATGTTTCTGGTAATTTTAACAATAATTTATTGTCATATTAGATTAACAAAATGAAATTACGGATTGTATTGATTGTACTAATAGTTATATTTTATTTGAAATGGAAACAATTATCGTCCTTACCTATCATATATTGATTATTTATTATTACAGCAGTTGTTGACTTTAATAATACGAGTATATGACTATTATTATACGTAGAGCACGACCGATGTCTCATTTGATCCGCAAACTTGGTGAAATATAATGAAATTACGTATTTACAATGATATTATTTACAGCCAGCAGTTTAAATATTCACTATTTTATTTGTTTTATTACAATGGTAACAATATGTACACACTACACATTAATATAACGAAAATGTTAGCAATAATGTTATTTCAATAATCGGCTAGATTCAGCAAAATGTTAAATTCTCTGCATTCGTTAATTTTTAACAATAAAATATGTTGAACCATATCTTTTTATATGGCATCTAAATAAATAGTAATATTATCAAATGTATAAAGGAGAAATCCAACACATTTCGATTTCAATTTATTATACGAAATATAAAGGTGAATTTATATTAAATTTACCTATACCTACGGATTTTCAAAGAATGAAACTGAATTTAAAACCAGAATAATATTAAATTATAATTTATAGTATTACATTATATTTATATTCTTGTGTGGGTCGATTGTCTGGATGAGCTTGAGACTATTTTTGTTTTCGAGAGTCTCTCATAAATTATCAAGTATCTATAACTCGTTTGTAGTTTTTAATTAGGACTGCCATTTCAGCGTTTTTTTTCTATTATAAATGCGGTCAGACGTCGGATGTTCAAGCGCAACCGAGGAAATACAATATTCAGACTTTAAACGTGTTTAAAATTGAAATACATCTATATAAACATAATAGTCAATCGATACATAGGTAAATAAAACTATTGGAAACGATTCGATAAGAAAAAAAAACTGTTGGACAAATATTAATATTTTCTCGTTATAAACCCGTTTTGAGAATGGATCGTGTAGAAAGTCAAATGTACCTATTTATAAACCTTATAAGCCATGCGGCTGGATTTTTAATGTACAAAAAAATAATAAAATAATAATATAATATTCGTTGGCAACGTATCAAAAAACCTAATGCCGGTGGTAGCAGACGATATTTTAATACAGGACTACAATATAAACGAGTCGGAATCGTAGAAACGATAACGCCGAGTACGTCTTTGCTGGCCAAGGCACTGTAACTATTATGAGATATATTTATCTCCGCCTAATCGCTGTCGTTTACTTGTTATTGTGGTTGGTGGGGGTGTAACGTTGCTTAAAATCAAACTCCAAACTATAACTATGGCCTCGTAGAATATATAAATTATTATATTTAATTTAATTAATTTGTGCAAACGTTGATATTATTGGGTACCAATTAATTATTTTTAAGTATGATACGGCAATCGAGTGATCGATGTGTGTTTAAAAGCAACATCATTGCGCAACGATTCCGTGTAGGTTTCCATTTAAAAAAAAAAGCGTATTCATTATCATTTTCACCCGCTTAATTTTTAAGTATTCTCGAACAATGGTATAAGTATAACTACTAAATTCGTGTTTGGCCACCAGTAATAACAGACGTCGGACATCGAGTAAAAATGAATTGGCTAGGATTTAAAATTGAGTGGACTGCAGCACACTAGAATATTGTTATATATTGTTATAACACCACAAGGCGTAAGCACGAATGGGTGGTTTTTAAATATTATAAAATAATATACCGATGCCCGCGCAGAGGGGAGAAAAATATGCGCAGAGAGATAGAGGTGACGTGATAACGTGTGTTTGGTCAGACGGTCAGCGAGGGTGGTGGATGGGGACCGTGGTGCGAAGGACGACGCAGATAATTATGTGCCGGAAGCCGGGGCAACACTGCGAGCTCTGCGCGCGCCGCCGGCACCGGCACCGGTCGATTTCGCCGCCGCCAATGCGCACGGCGCCGGTTCGTTCCGATAACACACAAAATCGGCAGCACCATCGGTCTGCGGTGTCGGTGCCATAATACCCCCAAACGCACCGTCCGCGGTAACAGCACGCCACTACGGTACGATAGTTGTACGCCGATACGGACACGGCTTTCAGTCTTGTGCACACGTTCGCTGTGACGTGTCCATTGCTGCCGTCCGTCTCTCGACCCGACTATAATAATATTGTAGCACCATTACAACTACCCGCTGCCGTAGCGTCACGACAATAATAATATCGCAGTTGTTATAATATACCCACCACCCACCACACCGCCAACGTTGTGCCGCGTTCGCCCGCCGTACTCGATAACATCGCACGACGGTGTGTTATATTGTTTTATAAATTTATCGTATCAGGAAAATTTTTTTTCGAAAAAAAAAATCCAACTCTGCTGCAATAGCGTAGGTGTTGCGGCGGAAAAACACATCGCCGCCGCCGATTCAATCGACCCGCCCGGCCGGCGTTGTGTAAGTACCTCTGCGGCCAGCAAATACGACGCACGTGTTCCGTGTGACGGACACCACCCGCACGCCGCGTGTTCGTTAGTGGGTACGTACCGCTTTATTCGGTCGCAACACTCGTACCGTCGTCTAACCGGCTGCCGCGTTCGTTGTTCCAGGTATCCATCACCACCCCATTCCACGCAGACATGGCCGTGCATCAGGAGCAACCGGTGTCGGAGCAGGACCCATGGACCGGTCCGCAGAAGGACGGTCTGTACGACCCGCAGCTGGAGAAAGAAGCGTGCGGCGTGGGATTTATCGTGGCCATCGACGGCAAGCGCACCAACAAGGTAAACATACGGGTCACGCAGGTTGATTTGGGTATTACACCATCACCCCTCGAGTCAGTACCGTCACCGTCCGGTGAGGGGATGATGGGTTCTACGGTGTTCACTGGTGAGGGGTTGCTGTTTGCGACGTCGTCCAACGGTAGCCGTGTTTCATTTGCGATGGACGAATCGACGAATCCCACCGGCCACGCCTACCTACCCTATCTACGGAAAAAGTCACCCTCCACTTATCACACGCCATCCCCCTTCCGCCAATCTTTTCGGTCGCCCCGTGCTGTTAGGTATCCCCGAGCGCCCCCCGAACTCGATACCACTGACTAGTTATAGGTAGGTTCACCTATATAATATATTTTCTTTGTCTGGGGACAATCCCCTATCGATTTCCTCGTTCAGCCAATAGACTACTGTCGACATTTCGCGATTCCGTGTCGTCATGGCGACTAGGTTAATGTCTAAGTCTGACCTTGACTTTTTGTACCAATTGCCGTTTGCCGCGTTATCTCACGCTCATCCTAACGGACAAAAACCAAATTTCAATACGTGGTATACACTGGGTTGAATATCATAGATAAGGCTGGGGTCGTATCTAATTTCCCTAAAAATGAATGCAAATTATATTGTGTCATACACCTGCCTAAACGAATATGAATTTCTGTCTTAGGCGTAACTGCAGAGATCAACATATGAGGTGGAGGGATTTTAACTTTTTAATTTATTTTGTTTTGTAAAATTATCAGCTTTTGAACAAAATTCAAGACAATTTTTTGAACGCTAAATCTTAGGCACAAAGCCCAACAGAGTAAAAATATAATGCATAGGTATTAATATTTATAGGGATATAAGTCTCTGTTAAACCCTCTACCACAAGTTTATCGGTTTATCGAAGACTTGAAAATATTACAAACTCGAAACTTTATCTTTATTTTATTTTATTTATTTATAAATATATATTATTTTTATTATTATTATTAAACAACTACCAACTACCAGTTCCGTATTTTAGAAGACGGTATACGAGTACAACACATAATACATACGTACAGTAGAAAAATGTATATATACGGGTTATGATTTATGGTCTTTGGGTAGTACGAATTTGCAAAGTGTATAGTATAAATGGTGTCAGTGTTATAATTTATAATCTCCTAACCACAAATGAGCAGAAATATTACATATTCCCTACATAGTAACTGTTAAGTGTAAACACTGAATTCGTCCCTGAATATTTGGATTATCGGAAAACCGTATTGATCGTATCGTTACGAGTTAAATTGTAAAACACGTGTTAATAATTTGATAACTGCAGATAATATATTAATCTTCAAATAGTTAAATTCCTACCATATGCAAATAAATTAAACTCAAATGATAGTGATATTATTATTACTTAATAGTCTGTTATTAGTACATCGTTAAATTGTTATAAAACTATTCAAAATAGGGATCAAGAGAGTTTATGATTATGTATTATTGACCTCTGACTGATAGGCCTGGATTACTAAAATCTTGAACTCCGTAAGAATTAAAAAATTTCAAATTCTCTATATTTGCCTGCCCAATTAAAAACAACTATAATTTGCAACTGCATTAACGAAAAATAGCAGTTTAAATTGGTGAAAATATAATATTTAATCTGATAATCATTTAATATAATACGTATATTTACCCGTAATTATTTAACTAATAAATAAAAATATCGAATTTCTTACGAAACTATGTATAATCGTAGATAAATCTCTTCTCAACAATTTTTATAATAGGTATCTTTGTTATTAACCCTTTCAGTTAGCTGTATTACTTAAAGTACAAAACCATATTTTATGCCATATTTAGTTGACTATTGCGTCTTTTACTAAACAAAATATAAATAATGTATAAGAACTTATTTACATAAACCCGCATCCGCGTATATTATTATTGTTATTTTTTCATTAATATATTTTATAGTATTTATTCATTAATATATTTTACAGTATTTATCCATTAATATTGTATTTATTATAATGCCTATTATAGATACCTACATCTTTACTGTAGGCAGTAGTAATAATAATAATCATATTATTCATATTATTATTATAGTACTCATGTAACGTATATTAAATCTGGAATTTTTTTCCGTAATAAACGATATTATTATTAATATATCTTATTAGTGTATTAGGTACCTACATAATTTGTGGAGTATTAAAAATTAATACTTATGTCCATATAACTTCATTATTATTATTTAGAACATAAAGCTTCTTGATCACGTGATATTCCTTTACTATAAACCTATTCAAAACCGTAATATTTAAAATATATTTTATATCTCTTGAAACACTACAGTATAAATGTCAGCTTTTTAATATAAGGTTTGTTGATTCTTCGGAGGGATCTCCCATCAAAATTATATTAAATTTAATTTGTGTAATTCTTTTTATTGCAATAAATTCTAATACATACCATTAATTTCTAGCAATCAATTTCCAAACTATATTAAAAAAACAAATCCATAACTGCTTAAAAAGTACTCGATTTTCGATTAATAGTCTCCCCTGAATCAAATGTCTGAATATATATTGTTAAAATACTAGTTTTAGTTTATTGTGTATGCAGACATAATGTTTATAGATAAAAATAATTACCCATTTTATTGTACGAAAACATTGCACAATATTATGCTCATCAACTGATCAGTTTTCTAAAATATTCAACTATAATATTTTATGAAATGTTTGATGAAATTTTGAATTCAACCTAATTTGTTATAAATTTAAAAATATTTAGTAAATGGGTACCATTTTGCTGTACATTAGATAATTGTGTGGGTCACTATATAATGGATGTGTTAATTTGAATACAAAAATTGTATATAGTATAAGAAAAAAGATTCTGGATGAAGAAGGTCATTTGTGAGTTTATATTACTAAGTATATTTTATGATATATTACTGCTATTAAAGTAATTTATTTTACTAATAATAATACAGTAGGTTGAATTAATTTTTGCAAAAAACATTGAATTTGAAAATGTCAATGTGTGTATAAAATATTAAAATATATTAAAATATAATAATGTAAGTACTTTACAAGTTTCAAGTACCAACCAATAATATTTTTAAATCACAATAAAATAACTAAAATCGTTATTCTTCAAAATCTAAAATTTAAATGTCTATTAAAAAAAAACTGTGTTTGTATATTTTTTTAGATATTTTGGTCAGTGTGAACTACTTACAAAAAACCTTTGTTTAAACTTTCAGTCCTTGCTATATAAATTAACTGTTTTATAAATTTTGAATTTAACTACAAAATATTTTCAAATTTTCGTGATTCTGATAAACGTAATCAAAATTTAAACTAATGCTTATATAAAAAAAAAAAATCGTCCTTATGAATCTTTAATAGTTTTGAATTACTATTAAAATAACTTATGAGTTATGAGGAACATTGAATTACATTTTCAAGCTTTTGATCCAGCGAATATATTGATAGACAAAAAACTAAGAAAAATAATTATGTGAACATTTAATGAAAATTTAAAGTAACTACGATTATTAATTTTCTAATTAAAAATTGGTTTTGTGTAAAAATACCTTTTTCCTTAATTTTTTTTTTTTTTGTTTTTCCTGACGCGTTTGAAAACTATTGGGAGTTTTTTACTTTTAACCCTCTAAAATACCAACTAGATTCACTTTCCTACTAGTAGAGATGCTGAAGTTGTAAATCGAAGTATTTTTACAACCTCAAAAAATGATGATAGTAAACACACAAAAATAACACTTATTTTCGTTAAAATAAGTATACAATAAATACTATATTATTATTATCCATAAAAAGTACATAGTCTTAATAATATTCTGGAAAAAGATATAACATTATAGTATTTTCATCGTGATCTTAAAGTCAGTTCATTCATGTTTTACTAATTTGAGTTGGTATTTAAACGTTTGACGTTATTAATATTATAACAATACGTAAAACAACCGCAAAAAATCAGTTACGAAATTCTAATTTTGTATTTTTGCCACATTCCATTGCCTGACGACTGACGCCGCTTTATGTCATTAACCGAGACTGTGTTCCCTTCCCCCTTCTTACCACGAGACATTTCAAAATTAAAGTGAACGTAGTAGTACTTATGGAAAATTTGCATAAGATACAGTAAATCCTCCCTCTCCTCTTATCACCCAAAATATGTGAAGAAGAATTAAACAAATAATTAGTCTTAATTATTAAGACTCGTCTTTTTACTATAGACATTAACTATACCGGCGTATTATATTAAAATATATTATACGACTTGTATCATTTTTCAAACGATTCAGCAATCCTACTTGAAATATCACAATTTAATCCATAATAAATTTGATAATATTTGATTTGTTTTATTTATTATTATTTCGTATAGCTCATCTATTTTCGTATGAGGCTATTTACGTGTGTTGCAGTTGGCCCAATTTCAAAATCCGATTGCCCGAATTTTGTCCAACGATCTAGTTGCCAATACGTGCTCATATCGTCAAACCTGCCACTATAACAGTACTAACAACAATGTATTTACGCGTACATAACACCTGTTGCCAAGTCTTCAACCACAATAATAGGCCGGAAAAGTATTGATTTTTAATATCCAGTCATGCCACAATAAATAAAATATTTTTTTCAGCCCATATTATACAATATATTTCCACAAATTGATTTCTTTATGTATTTAATCAAACAACTTTTTTTTAAGTTTGGGGAAATAAAATAGTAATATAAGCAAGTTTTTTAAACATATAAGTGTCTATAAAATTTTAAAAAAAATAATATTGAAAAACGTCTTTAATACCTAAGTAGAATATCAAAATAGTTTTTTCCACAAGACCCATTTAAATCACGTTATTAGAAAATAATATATTTCAAAATGCCAATTTTATTTATATAAATATATTTTACAATACGTAAGTCTCATAATATAATTTTTCTTTTATATTGCACCACAAAACGTAACACGCAAATTTGACTGAAATATATCTCTATAATTTTAAAATGCACAATTAAAGTTATAAAAAAAATATCTTCAATTATTTACTGAATATAATATATTTTACACATTTCTAGTGTTAGTCTGAATAGTAGATATTCCCGATGTTATTCAGTTGTAACTGTACTTAGTTTTTAAGTATTTTTCTGGATTTATTATAGTTCAATTGCATATATTTTGAATAGTTACCTATAATTATTTATAGATAGGAAATATTCTAAAATACTCTGAACTTATAGTTTTAAATTAATGTTTGTGCTAATAACAATATGCATGTGCCAAGTAAATAGTCGAACAGTTATAATATATTACAATTTCTGAGTAAAATTATTTATTATACCTAGGTCATAATAATAAATACATACTAATATAATAAATTATTAACGTGACCCAACCTTATATTGCTGTTGTATTTAGGTAATATTATAATACAAAATACATAAATTTAAATATTTTAAGATACCTACCTAGTATATGAGAACATTATAAGATAAGTATAAAAACATTATTCTGTGTATATCAATAGCATATTATACTCTTACTGCAGTTTTAATAAATTTCAAAAAATATACACTCGATAAATACCGAAAATATTAATCGAATACTCTTAGCTGTCTAATTAAAAATGTAGATATTGCATAAATTAATTCAGAAATTGTAATAAAACAACCTTTAGTTTTTAACATTATTACTATATTGGTATAGGCGAAGGTACAGGTATTAACCTGTAATTAATGTTTGTTAAGTGAAAGGATTTCAAATTTACTAATAAGAAAAACATGAATGAATATGTAGGTTAGTTTAATATATTATCCGATGTATTATCAATAGGTACCTAATTAAATTATTGTTGAAAACAAAAATAAAATTACTAAAAAGTAATATACGTTTGACGATGTTTACAACCTATTATCATACTCCTATATAGTAGTTTTTTTACTGTATAATATAATATTATATTATATTTTATTAAATTACTTATCTGGCATTTAAAATAACATTTTGGAATATTAAATTTCATAAACTTATCGGTTTATTTTTTTTTTTTAATAATATTGAACATTTGCAACAGTTAACAAAAGTTTATTATATATACTTAATAATCATAAATAAATAAAAATTAATTTTCATATATTATATTTCCAATAATGATACTATTTTGATACTATTTTCTTGTATAGTATTAGGCAGTATGTTCAGTAGCTCTAATACTGAAACATTTGTTAAGCAAATTTTAAGTTGATTATTTTTCACATTATATTCCACATAGATTCAATTAATAACAAATATGCGTTATATTTATCTCTTTAAAGCAGAAAAATTATAATAATTTCATAAAACTCTATAAGTATTAAGATTTATTATTTTGATTTACAGTCTATAATCTAAAATTGTTAAATAAGTCAGTTAATTGTTTTTTTTTTGTTAGTATTGTAAATTACCTAGAATCAAACAGTAATAACTTATAAATTCAACTGTCATCCGGTGTACGTAAATTACGTTTATGTGATACAAAAAAATAATGATATCTGAACAACATTAAATCACTGTCTTATTTTTAATGCAATTATTGATTAAAATTGTAAATAGGGTACCTACTCCAATAGAATATTTTATAGTTTATTGATTACTACTATTTTATATTTTATAAAGTTTTAGTTAAAATATTATGTATTAGTTATTTATTTTAGTTATTATATTATTTTGTTTAACATATATTTTTAAACTTTTATCGTGAGACATGTATACAGAATAAGTATTTCATTGTAAAATAATTTTAATACAAAAATATATATAATGCATATACATGAACATTGAACAATGAGCACTGAACATTAAATTAATTATTTATATACAAATGAGTGATAAGTGCACCTCTATAATGCTAATATTGTGTTAGTCAATTTTTATTTGACTATAACAGAAACGACATCGTTTTATACAAATAATAAAAAAAAATAAACTCATGGACTTGAAAATGTAATTAATGAGGTCTATGCAATGTTGCTAACTTGAGAAAAAAAATTGAACACTACTACAAATACACATAAGTAATTTGACATGAAAGAAAACATATTCATGAATGTTGGACAACCATGCATAAAATTAAAGCATTTAAACGTTTTTAAATACGAGAAATGACTACATCAGTAAACCCTACATAACCATGATGAGTAAAATGTATTACTTTATTTTAAGAGTTTATAAATTATTGTAATTCAAATTCTAAAAAATTGATACATCTTTAAAACAAATCAAATATACTTACATAACACATAAGATGATTTTTATGAGTTCTATATAAATAATACGTATTTTAAATGAACCATTCGAAATGTAATTGAGCCTTTACATATTTTGAAGAATGTAGTTTGTTACAATAAAAAATAGTTATGAGTTACATCACAAGAACGCGTTTTTTAAAATTATTTTTATATTATTTAAAAAAAAATTGCATGTAGATATAATATTGGAGAATATGTAGAGATAAAACATATATGATATATGACTATAAAGTATGTGTAAATTCTATCTGTTATACATTCGTTTATTCGTACATTCAATGCCAACCTCAAAAACAAGGCCTTTTTTATATTTTTCAGATGTATTGATTCTTAAATTGAATATTTACAAAAATAATTGTTTTTTAAATGTTTTTAACAACGTACCTATTGTGAAATAATAATTTGAATAACTGGTTCGGTTAGGTTTAGTATTTAATACATTTATTTTTAATGTTTGATTTGTTATTAGCAAAAAACCTCGTGAAAATTTTTATTTATTTATCAAACAAACTTCATTGTTTGCTTATTATAGTTATTTTCAAACTAAGTGTATAAAACCATTGATTGTAAGTTTACTTACATATTTATTGTATACTAAACAAATGGTAAAACACATTGATGCTGGACGGTAAAAAAGAGGTAGGTACCAGGTATATATTTACGCCATCATCTAATGGTTATGTTAGTTGATAATGCTATGTCAACGGTTTAAATTTTTTGTGTTATTTAATTATATAATTTGATAACTGGTTAGGAAGGAGAAAGAAAATTATAACTATGACCGGGATTAATTAAAAAAATCATGATTAACTTTTTGTTTGCTGTATAGTCTGTACAAATGACCTCTGGGTTCAAACCCCCGAAGGTGCTAACTGTTTTTCATATTTCTAGTGGTACACTATTGCAGGATTATAATAACTTGTACAAAATAATATTATATCTGACGACCAGACGCGTTTTCATAATTTGTTTTAAAATAATTTATATGCTAATACCTATAAGTACATTTATGTAGGTTATGTTAGATTAAAAATTGTTTATTATTATTATCTCATTTTCCGGGCAAGTATATCTTATCCATTTTTACGTTCATTGTATCGCCAATTGTTTGTCAGTCTATGAATCATCGGGTTTAGCTATGATCAAATTATTTGTTGTACATTGTTTATTTTATTCAACATTTGAAAAAGTCGTATTGTGTAATGTCAAGTACCTTTATCCAGTCAATTTTTTTTTATACCTGCTAATGTTAACACAAAACATGCATTACATTTTTGCACATATTGTCTGTGAAAATTACATTTTAAAAAACACGTATGTATATGAATATATGATAGTTTTCTTCTAACTCATATTTGTTTAAATTTAATGTATATAAATTATTTCTGTATTGTCACGTCTCAAATTGTGTAAGTACCTATAACCGAGTATAGATACTTTTATTACCCTTGTCACTTAAAAAATCGAGTTGAATCGTATTGTGTTAATTTTAGTGTAAAAAAAAACATTCTTAGCAGGAGTTTAGTTTTCAAATTCTACACAATCAGTAGAGTTGTTTAGAGTTACATAACATTGTACCTAACTTTTTTTTCCTAATAACTATACATTTCAAATCATTTTTTTACAAATATTATTACTACCTATTTTGGATTTCTTAATAACCTATACTTTTAAATTGAAATTAACATAAGTTGATACGAAAACACGATACAGGTCATAAAATAAAAAATTACATTCCCGCATTTAATACGTTCCCTGCTGTAGCAGGACGGCTAACTACCGTGGATTTTATAATGTTCTCATCGTGATGAAGATGATGGCGAGTGGTTGGTGGTGAGTTCTTGTAGCCACCGATAGAGCGCGGCGGTGGTCCCATTGAAATTGGGGGTATATGCGTGATGCAGCTCCCGATGGACTGAGAGGGGTGGATCTGCAGAAAACACCCTTTATTATCCAAACGAGCGTCAACTGACGTTTTTTCGAGAAACTTGTGGATCGATCGGCGGCAGTCGTGGTGTAAAACGAACGTTGCCAACTGCGTTTTAGCTCCTCGTCGTCCGCACCCTCCCCCCCTCACTGACTACCATAGCTTCTCGCGGCGGCGGGGCCTCAACGATTTTCTTCGTTCCGCTGTCGTTTTACACTTGACCCACTAATTTAGCGTTTGCCGGCATTCATTTCCTCCTCCGAGTCGGTTACCAAATTTTCTATTGCAATTTTTTTTTTTTTGTTCTTTAATCAGTGAGAAATATAATACGACGGCAGTTAAATTACAAAAGAAAGAAAAAAGACACTTCAAAATCTCTTTATAATACATATATCTATACGTATTGTATATGTGTATATATGTATGTATATGATCTGGTATAGATATAGTTTAACTATTTAGATCGTTAGCTATTGAGTATTGGCTATTAAAAATTGTAACGATAACCATTGTTGTCGTGGCTCTTGTCATCTTGTCATCTTTCATCTCTCCACGTTTTCTATCCCGTCAATAACTCCACCAAAAGCTATTTAAATTCCTGATTTCATTCAAGTCGTGTTCATTGTTTTTAACATAAAACGATTATGTTGGTTAGGTACGGTAAAATGTATGGCTATTGGATAAAAACAAAAACAATCTGTAGTATCAACGTTTTACGATAATATTTATTTCACCGGAAACAGGAAGAAAATTCTTCTGGATGTGCGTTACTGCTGTTACTATAGACTTATGAATTTGTTGTGATTAATTCAATTTTTCAGCTCTATCTAGAAAATTAAATAACTTCTGCGACAGGAACAATGTGTATACATACGCGCTATCCACGAAATTGTATCAAATAATATAATTATTTTCTCCAGAGAAAATAATGGTTAAATCAATCTTTAGAGACAAGAAGCCAATAAAATTATTCCATATAACTGAACGCTTGTGTATGCTTTGTACGCTTGAACTGTTACGCATATATGGTATCTAGCTAATTATAACATAAAGTAAACCAGAGGCTATAACTTTTTCCAAAAACTTTATACCCCTAAAAAATAATTCCGCTAATATATTACATTCCAATCGTGCGGAATATTTGTCAATTAAGTACTCGAAGAAGTGTGACGAAGCTATTGAAAATAATCTACCATTATTATAGAGCATAAGTGCATTACGAATTGTAAACGAATTATCTAAAAAGAATATAAAAACCATGTAAATATGTTATATAATAGATTAATTGTTTAAATGATCAAGATGTTTCGATCACAATAAATTAATAGTTGTTCACTCATTTATTTTAAATCTTGATCTATGTATAAACTCGATCAAACCAAAATCAAAAATTTGAAATTGAGTTTAATAGAAGTATAAAAGTAGATACCTAAAAAATAATGGTTTAAACAAAAATACAATATTTAGTTAAAACTGCCATATTTCCGTCAAATTATTTAAAACTTGATAATATGTGTAGTACAACATAAGTACTATTACTATTTATGTCTATACAGCTATTATATGTATGTTTGTTTAATAGAATTTTCCATTTAAGTTGTATAATAAATAATAATACAGATAATATATACTCATATATATATATATATATATATATATATATATATATATATATATATATATTTGTTGAGTAGTAAACATAATTGCTGATGCAAATAAAATAAACAAATTAAAATATATATAGTTAAATATTAAGTTTCTTATGATGTTTCATTCATTGTAAAATTAATTAGTAAAATTGCTTTCAAGTTTAAATAACTTTATGCTTTTTATAAATTAAATAATTATTAATAATAGCCATTGATAAAGCATTTAGTTTAATATCTGGTTTACAGAACATAACAATTATGTAATTATTTATGTTGTAATCACTAATCAATAATTATTAATCAAATTTATAACATAATATTCTAAGATACGAAAATGAATATATTCGATATTTGATTTAATTTAAATATCGATATAATGAGTATTGTACCATTACTGTTGAATTTATAGATTGTATAATTTAAAACTAATGATAGTACATTGGCACGGTTACACTATAGAATATAACTAACTAATAATTCTTAATGTTGATATTACTCAATAACACAACGAGAAACTTATAAATACATTAAATGTTTTATAATCATTTTTATATAGGTGTCAAATCAACTATTGCTTTGAAGTTGTTTTATCTAACCAAAAATGTAAATCATTAATATTATAAGACCCATACGCACGCATTATCTTTACACATTTTCTGGTAATGCCTAGCTTATTAGTTATTATGTTTAGAATCATTGGGTTAATGCATTTTGTACCTAATAAATGTCGTAGTCAAAACTGAAAATTTAATCAATTGACAATATTGGCTCATATTAAAAAAATAATTTCACTTGATAAGTGATAACCTATTCCTTTTACTGTAAATAATATATTTATCCACGAGCTTTATGTGTATTCTCAAGTACCCAAAATCAATATCGATTTTACCAGGAATGAAAAGTACCTATTATATATATATATATATATATATATAAATTATGACATATAATGCAATTTCCTATACACTATATGCTTAATAATAAAATACATAATACTAAAATAGGAAACTCATAAAAATTTCAGATTTGTTTTTTCTTCTTGCGGCATATATTGTATATTTTATCGTTGTTAATATTTAAAAGCCCAAAACTTAATTTATCTTTAGTGATTTTGTGTGTTTGGTCTTTGCTTCGGGTCACTGGGAACACGGGTGGTCTTCAAAAAATCGAAAATAGACTAATAGCTATAAAATATTACTATTAAGGTTTATCACGTTTAAGAGAAAAATAAAATAGTATTAATTTATCGTAAAAGTATGAAATAAAAAATAACCTCTGAAAAACATACACAAAATAATGATCCATTAATTGATAATATTTAAAAACTATCATTTATTAGTTCTTACGTATAAGGAGAATTATATAATTTCGATAGAATCAAATATATAGAATTCAAATCACTACTCTAACAATGTTTTTTGCCCAAATTATACATGTATTTAGCTGTGGTACACGCACGTCATACATCTATACTGCCAGTGTACCTACAACAGTTTAGGTTAGGTTATGTACAATTTAGTTTACAAGTAAAGGTCGCGTTATGGAAACACTATTACATAATTCATACTCTTGGATACAGAGTTGATGTGTTAAAATAATAAATGAATAAACATTCAATTATCAATACCGACGAATTAAATTAATGTATTGTTATGCGATTTAGGCACATTTTTAATTTGATTAATAGTGTTGTATTAGAACTGATTGCATTTCAACTTTCAACTTAATTTTTATAGAAATATTTTTTTTTCGTTTAAAGTTTTTGAAATTTGTAATAAATAATAACTTTATTTGATCTAAAAGATTCTGCAGTATTATCTGGAAAATACCTATAGTATACACAGATTAATTTATTCCAGAATATTAAATTTCATGAATCGGTCGAATAAATACCATTTGTTTTAAGTAGTTCTACACATATAAAAATATGATTATTGATCTAACTTAAATTTAGTTGTTAATACTTGTATTTGGAATTGAAATAAAATAGTTTATACATAATGTAAAAGTCACTTAAGCGATTTGTTAGACGTGTCCACATATATTAAGGTGCAATAAATACATAACAGTTTTACGAATTGTAGGTATTATTCATATAATACGCATAATATACGATTTCAACAATCGAAACCTTTTTTTACATTTTAAAAATGGTTAAAATAACCTTATAGAGTTAACATGTTTTAATCAAAACCGTCTCATTTATTTTTTTTTTTTCAGATCGTTCGCGATGCACAAAAATTGGCCATGAGAATGAACCATCGAGGCGCATGCTCATGCGATAACGATTCCGGCGATGGAGCGGGTGTACTGACAGCCATACCACACTCTTTTTACGCCCACGAACTAAGGTTTGCAATTCATTTTACACCAAACTATCGGAAAATAAAATATAGATTTTTTTCAAATTGAATTCAATATCACTCCGCGTATTTTCTGGGGTAAAGAAGCCATAGTCATGAAAAAATAGGTTTGACGTACTAGAAAACAATAAATATAATGATGTGATGATACATGTAAAACTTAAATACTATATGTAAATTCGTGCAATTAAAATTAGTTAGTACCGATAAGTTATTTCAAATACCTACTTAGAGAAGTAATAAAATTAAAAGTGCCACTGTTATCTAATCTATTCACTTAAAGGATTAGTTATTATATAATTACGATATTTCGATGTTAAATTTTGATTAAAAAAAAATAAATATTACCTAATTAAAAACTCAAATGTATATTAAAACAATATTTCAAACTATTACATTACGTGGTGTTAAAGTTATTCATAATTAAACAAATATTAATTATTCTTCAATTATATCTTAAAGATGTACCTAAGTGTGACTCATTATTTATAAATATATATATTTGAATCTTTGAAAATATATTATATAATTACGAGAATTTGACACAATATTCTGCGTTAATTTAAATTATAATTAATAACTTTTTTTTTCTTAATTTTTATTAGAAATTTTAACAATCTGCACATTTTATTAGTACAATAAGCTGAAGAGATGGAGAGAAAGAAAATAATTATATTGACATGAATACATGATTGAAATAATTAATAACTAAAATATAGAATCAATTACAATTTTTTTTTCATATTGTATTTGATTACTTTTATTTTGGTATATAATTTTAATTTACCTAAATTTGTGTCCTTTTTTAAATAAGCCAATTGAACCAGTTCTAATAAATAAATATAAAATTTAAATGAAAGGCTTGAGTACAAATAATAAATTGAAGGTGAGATATTCGATTATAAAGAACCCACTAAATTATCAGTTTTAGTTATCATTGAAATAATATTTTTTATTCTGTATGCGTTTTTATCAGAAACTTGAAATTTATAAAATATCAATTTATATATCTTCATGATGTGTAGTGCAATTGAATATGTTTCTTAACCTGTAAATCACTATTACCCTTTCTAGTTATTGCTTGTAGTTGTGAATTAAAAATAGAAATATTGTGCACTATCTAGATTATTGTTTATTATAATCAGAATTATTTAATATTTTCTACATATTTAGACAAATTGAATTTTATAATAAAACATAATATAATTATATTAATGTTTTGAGTAGTAGTTAAAAAGTACCGTGGACTGGAATAAAGATCTTAGAGTTACAAATCTAAGTAAAAATATTTTGAGCGAACGTAAATTTCCACATGATTCATTGCAAATAAAAATCCCCCGTACGTAATTTCTTTCGTGAAAAAAATGCATCCATTTATAAGTAATTAATATTTCGCTTCATAGGTGTAACATTTAACACTGGACTCATTATTTTTGAACTTTCATATAGGTACATATTATATTTGTATTACACTATTACCGCGTTGTATTTTTTTTCCAAAATTATTATAGACAAAAACATTTTTCCCCTTCCACTAGGTAATCGTGTTAGAAATAACGTCTATTTTTATATATTATGTCTAAATATAAACAAAAAAAATTTGTTAAAAATTGACAAGCACTGAATTCGACAAAATTGTCCATAATTGTCCGTAATATTTCGTTTTTTTATTCATATCATTATAGGTAATTATTATAATTCTAAATAGTAATATAGATAGGTTATGTTGTATGTATGTTATTAGTTTATTACTTATGATGTTATACACTTTTGCAGTATCTATACAAAAAGTAATGCATTTAGTTTTATCTCCGTCTATAAGAATTACGTATACGGCTGAATTTTTTTCCTATAGGAACTTATATTTACATAATATATATCCACTAACCAGCAACCTACTATGTTTCGTGTAAGAACTTACCAAACTACTATATTTTGGAATTTTTGATATCGATTATTTTTCTTACTCGAATATTATTAATTGATATAAATGATGCTTTTAAACTCCAGAATAAAAAAAAGTTTCCGCTCATTTTTCTAAAACTATTTACCGAAGTACAAATATTTTAACAATATTTGTGGATTTCCTGAAACAATTAATAATATTTCTCTGAATAATGTTGACTATCGTGACATATACCTTTAATTGAATTCTTTACTCTTTACCACTGTATCCAACAATCAACATAACGACCCTTTTAGATTTTTAGTTTTTCAATAAACCTAAAATGATAACTGATTATATATTATTTTCTTCCCTAAAATTGATGATTATTTAATTCATATAGCTAAAAATGTGTGTTTTAAGTAATTTTAGTAACTTTTATTGTTATATATATTTAACACATAAATATATATTAAATGTATATAACAATAGGAAAACTATTAAAAAATTTTAATTAAAATCTATTTGATCAATTTTTACGTTTTTATAAACAATTATTGTCTTAAAATAAAATATTTTATAAATACAAAGAAACTTTCAAACATTGAACACTCTCGGTCACCGAAAATTTGTCCTCTCTCTGGAGGTGTTTGCTATTCAGAGGTAAAAGTATTTAAAATTCATAAAGGATTAATATAATGTTGTTAATTAACTAAATAATAATAATGTTTAAATGTTATTATGAAATATATTATAATAATATTTTAATTATGTAATGATTTTAATTTTTCAATGATTCTTATATCTATTTCTAATAATTTTGGTATATATTGTTAAAATGCATATTTATTATTTATATAAATATTTAACAAAAAAGAAATATGTATTTAACAATAATATAAATTTAAAAAAAAATGCATAACTCCTAGTTCTTATTATTTTGATGGAAGTCTATAATTTCAACTTTTTCACGAATCTACAACTGTTTATGTTTTAACTCATCCCATCGAAAACCGTCTCTTACTAACAAAATGCACAAAATATGGCAGTCAAGATATTTTTTTTGATTGATATTTTCGTCATAATAGACGTTATTCATCGTAATATTATCTTATTATCGCATAACGAGTGTAATAAACGAGTTCGTTATAGTTATACTATAGTGTAAGCGCGTTTTTCTGTCTTTCATTATTTTTTAATAAAGATTAAAATAGATTTCCGTTATTTCAGAGGTTTCCAAAAAAAAAAAAAACATCCGCTATTGGAAGGTGTCTGTTATGAGGGATTTCACTGTATATCATTAAACTTTTTGGTTTTCTTACTTGTTATAAATAGTACAGTTATATTCAGTTTTTAGATTGTTTACAACTTTAATACAAAATTTAAGTGATATAAACATTAAAATACATAAATAAATCTAATTTAATTCAATAGTAAGTACTATACGATTAAGAAGTGGGCCAATAAAACGGTTACCTTTAAATGAATAACTTATAACAATTTTGATTATTTTTTTTCTGTAAAACTTTGAGAAATTCAAAAATATCAATCCCGTTTGAGCATTATGATGTATTATTGTATTCAAAGTTCTGTACTATCTATCTCGAATTTTTTTTTTGAAAAATATAAGCACGCATATCATTATTAAACAAACAGCTATACTCAGAATCTAGAAAAATAAATATTGTAAAACAGATTAAAGTATGTTTTTCATTATCTATTTGACTTTACAATTTAAAGTTTGTTTAAACTGTATGTAAGGGTAAATCTTTCAACTATCATACATTATTTTAGATACGCTTAAAATAATATCTTTTACGTTTAATATTTTTTAAAGTATTGAATTATATTATATAACAACTTAGAAAACCATTATATAATATAATAATTAATTTACCAACAACTTAAAAATGAGATTTACATTTTCTATGACAAAACACATAACATATTTTCTATTTTTCATAAAATCTTCACGTCTACTCGAAAACATTTATTACAAATTGTTGGAATATGTCCAACAAATACATAATATTATAATAAATAGAACGCAATATTAATTATAACTGCCATCATAAATAATTGCATTTAATTGTGAATTTTGTAATGCACAAGGTGCACTAAATAAAAATGTATTAATTAAATAACACTACGTTTTGGTAATTAATCGAAATAATATTCGCTTTTTAGATTTAGGTTTCTAATATGTAAATCCTAAATACTGTATCGTGCGCGATTTCAAATTATTATTATTCGTATCATTTTATAACTTCAATGAAATAGAGTTCTATATTAAACACTAAAAGGTGGCTTCCATATTATATAATTGAATAATATTTTACTTCTCGTCATTGTATTGTATAATATTATTGAATACAAATTAATTAAAATATGTATGCATTGTGACAATATGATTAAAAATTATGATTATTATTTATTTATTTATTTAATTTAGCAAAAAAGCTTCAATTGAATGTAATTTTACGAGAATATAATCTGACAGAATTATCATCAAGTTGTTTTATTAAGTATATAGAGTGATTCATTAAGTATTTACGCACTCCCTATCTTCTTTTAATAATAAATTTATTCAAATTCTGATTTTTGGAATTTTTAAATATACTCAAAAACCATTTTTTTTAAGTTCTTGAATTTTTCATACAACTTAAGGAGTATCCTGTGACAATACATATAATTCTCTTTTTCAGTTGAGAAGCCCTATTTTTTACTGTAAATTATTTAGTGGAACATTTTTTTGAAAATTTTGATGTAGGTAACTAATACAAAATTTGAATGAGCAGTTTCTCAAATATTAAAATGGCTGTACTACAGATAATAGTCCTTACAAAATATGGATTTACAAAAAATTTTTCAGAAATTTACAGTAGAAAAGGGGGTGCTCATTTAAAAACAGATGTTTATATCTCCGTAGAACACTGCATAAGTAGAACAATTTTCAAGAATTTGAAAATATGGTTTTTAAGTATGTTTAAACATTTTTTACAGTCAAATTTTGAATAACTGTATTATTGAAGAAAAGGGCAGTGAGCCTTTTGGGGAATCACCCTGTGTATAAAGTATATGATTCTTGCCCGGTTTCGGCAATCAACAAGAACTCAAAGTAAAATATAATATACAACGCTACCGCGCATATTATAATGATATACGATTGAGTATATTAGTGACCCCCCCTCCCTATAATAAAATTACCATTTGGTAAAATGTATTTTTTTATTTTTTTTCCTTTATAAAACCAGAATCTATGTAACGTTTCAGGGAGCAGGAAAACGTGGACTTGCCGGAAGAGGGCAAGTATGCGACTGGCATGTTCTACTTGGACAAGGCGCACCACGCCGAGAGCGAAGAGATGTTCGCGGCCATCGGTTTAGAGTGCAAAATCAAAGTGAGTTGTTGACAGTAACGTACAGTCCATACATTATATTTTTAATTACCCATTTATATAATATTTCGACGATAGGCACATGACGTTTTTTTATATGTACGTGACATTCTGTATGCATATAATATACATTTGATATGATGTATTATATATGATATACTACAATGGCCGATCGAATAATAATTTTTAGCACCGCGTTTAATAAACGGGCAACAAGTGTGCGCAAGTATTGAACGCGTTTTGGTAAATGCGGTCTAACGTGGTTTATACCAGAATGCGTGTGTACTTATATATATAAGACCGGCGCCGCGACGGTGCAGGTTTGGTTTGTATATTGTGTTTACGTTCGGAAAATGCTGCAGTCCACCTATAATATAATCTATACGTAATATTATGTTTAGAAAAATAGCGTGAAAACGAAACATGGTAAATGCGAATTAAACACGTTTATGTGTCGATCCGCAACAAGTGAGCCCAACAACAATTTTGTGTGAGAATATGTGAGCTAGGTTATGATATTGTTTATTGCAGAACGGCCCTGATCAATACCTAATATACAAATACCGACAGAAACAAAATAGCCGATTCCGATCGATAGACAACCACTGCACGCTATCGTCGTACGGTAAATTTATCATCTGTGTCTATTTTTTTATTTTATTTTTTTACATCACAATTAATATATATATATGTATATGTATATATATACATACAATTTATTTGATGTATATATATAAATATATGTATATCATTAATGTTATGTCAACAGAAAAATTAATCTTTTTCTTATTTTAAACATATAGGATAATATTATAATATTTGATTTTATAGTTTGATCGCTTATGATAGGTTCCTATAAGTATAATTATTATTCGGATAAATAAAACTTGATAGCTGCACTGTACAAAACATCGTTTACTATTATAGGTATAGTATTGATGTGATTGATACTTTTAAATAATTATAATTAGTGTTAATTAAATTATATTATATGTTTGTAAAATTTTAAGATTAGGTAATTACATAAAACACAAAAAATGCTAAATTCTTGCATATTAATTTTGTTCTTTTACAATTATTTTTATAATCAGTTAAATATTTTAATATTTAATACATAAGCGATTAAACATATTATATATAAGTAATTTTTTTAATTCAAAAGTGTAACGTCATCGCATAAATTAGTTTATAATATTATATATTTAAAGCAACGACATATTTTATTATGTTATGTATAGAATTACCAATAGAATATTATTTGAATTTGACAAATAGACAATTTACAAAACTGTATTCTAGAAATAATTAACCTATATATATTGTTCGAAAATATTATTCGGACAAAAAAAATTTAAGTATTATTAATATATATATATATATATATATATCATGCACTATTAGTGATAAGTATTGTGGACCCGTGTATATTAAATTATAGACGGTTAATCCACCATCACCTGTATGTACGATATATTTGCATGTTAATCCTATATAATATCATTATAATATACATCCCGACCACCATCGTTCGACGTCCAAATTTGTCCGCCTGACTACAATACTAAGACTAGTCCGACACATTATTTTTAGTGTCCTCCGCGACTGCCCCGAACCACATAATATCATACAACATTCCATACAGGGGGATGTGGGGGTCAAATACCCCAGACCTTTTTAGACCTAGGTTTAAAAATTTTCCTTCCGTATCAATTTGTTTGCAACTGGTCCCTTTCCAGACCCCCCTGCCCCATACAAAAGTTATGTATATGCCACTGACGCCATAAACTGTAATATATAACCAGTATAACAACAACAACAACAACAACACTATATCCATCATAAGATGTATTATTATATTATATATACTCACTATCTTAACGCCCGAACGGCTGCCGCGGAAACCGCGCACGAAGTCATAATGACAACAATACGAATTATGCAAACTGATCACGGCGGTGCGCTATGGCAATCATTGCAGGTGTTGTGCTGGAGGACGGTGCCGGTGCACAACAACCAGATAGGCGAAGTGGCTAGGAGCAGCGAGCCGTTCATCCGCCAGGCGTTTGTGGTGGACGCCGCAGATGTGTACGACGAAGATGACTTCAAGCGCCGCGTTTTCGCGCTCCGGAAACGTTCCACGCACGCCATACCCAAACCGGGCAGAAGGTTTTACATCTGCTCGCTGTCGCACACCATCATCGTGTACAAGGGGCAGTTCACGTCGGATCAGCTGTGGGCATACTTTGCCGACTTACAAGTAAAAATAACAATATTATACTCTTTGCATAATTTATAGACAGGTAACGACAAAAACTAATCAACTCTTTCGAACAATTATTGTTAGTATTGAATATTTAACCTAAAAATGCATACTTAAATTGAGTTATAAAAAAAAAAAAAATTATAAGTAATTCTTTAGTTCTGCAGTTGTTTTGCGTATAAAATGTTTTTTTTTCTAGTGAAATCTATTAATTATAATTAATAATTAATGTGATACATATATTACCATTTTCATAAAAACTACAATACGCTGCTGTATATTTTTGTCGAAAGCTTTTCCTCCAACGTCGGATTCAATAAAATTACCATTGTGTCATAATGTTTATTTTCGCCCACAGAGCCCGGATTACGAAACGTACTTAGCACTCGTCCACACTAGATTCTCGACGAACACTTTCCCGAGCTGGGAGAGAGCGCACCCTCTGAGGTAAAATATATACGAGTTTAATTATTCACCGGGCCTATACGGTGACCCCGATTTATCTCAATAGTGATTAATGGACAATTATACGTCTCTGTCCTTGTAGAGTGTTGGCGCACAACGGCGAGATCAACACGGTGCGTGGTAATGTGAACTTCATGACCGCTCGGGAAGGCGTGATGGAAAGCAAACATTTTGACGACATCAAACAGCTGTACCCGGTGGTGGAACCGAATCTTTCGGACTCTGGGTCGGCCGATTGCGTTTTGGAATTCCTGATTAACGCTGGCGAGTGTTCGCTGCCCGAGGCCGTAATGACCATGGTCCCGGAGGCCTGGCAGAATGATCAGACCATGCCATCCGAAAAAAGAGACTTCTACAACTGGGCGGCGTGCGCGATGGAACCCTGGGATGGTCCCGCCCTATTGACGTTTACCGACGGGCGATACGTGGGTGCTTTGCTAGACAGGTATTTTTATTATTATTATTATTATTATTATTTGAACATTAGCTCACTGTGAATTATTTTTAGGAACGGTTTAAGACCATCTCGGTTCTACGTATTAAAAGACAATATCATGGTTATGGCATCTGAAGTCGGAGTGTATGACACAGACCCATCCAATGTAGCTCTGAAGGTGAAGTAGAAAAACTGTCAATCACTATTTATTTACTTTTTCGTTTTCGTTTCATATTGTATCGACCAAAAATATTTTCACATATTCACAGCATGCTATAACTTTATTACAGAGTCGTTTAAAACCAGGTCGTATGTTGTTAGTCGACACCAAAGAGAAGCGCATCATACAAGATGTTCAACTTAAATTGGATATAGCAAGAAGTAGACCACATTCCGATTGGCTTAGAGAGCAGGTATATAAAAATAATGTTTTTCAATTATTATTAAAATGTTATGTCTACAAAAACTAAACTATAAAACATTTTGTTTGTTTATCCGATGCCGCAAATTGTTTCCTGTACTGACTTTATAGAGGGTGAGTTATATATGTTGATAAATGGTTTGAAAATGCTTTTGCAATCTGCCATCTGCGTATCTTACCATCGTGCATTTCTTAAGAACGCCTAGCTATTTAGTTTTCTAAGATTTTATTTACATTTATTCTTACTATAATTATGCATTATTGATAATTAATAATTGTACTCTTAACTTTATCCCTGTGATGGATTAATGTTCAACAGACTCTCGGTAATCCGGTTGTGCGATAATCCAGTATGTCCAGGCTATATTTTATTTTTATTTTTTCATTATAATAACTATAAAATTATTATCGTAAAAGATAAAACTAACTGATTAAACCGAATAAACCGATTAGATATTTCATTTTTATTTAGTTGACGTCGGTGTTAAAACATTGACTTAAACAACTACAAAAAAAAGTGTAAAAGCATCTTTTTCAGACAAAACAACAAAAAAAATTTTTTTTCCCAGACCTGACTCAAAAAAAAGTTTGATTTAACACAATAATAAATTAGTATATATGTGCATAGTATTAATATGTTTTTATAAAGTGAATTTAGATTTTGCAATACGTAAAAATACGTTTTTATAGTAAACATAGTAAACCTCCATTAATTCGGCGTTTCAGTTAATCCAGCAGTCACCTGGTATGATATCTGCTGGATTACCGAGATTCTACTGTATTATAAATATGCGTATATAAATTCTTATAATAAATTAGAAATTAGCATGCTGAAAATATCTTTTGACTCCTGTCAACTTTCTGACAATTTTCAGGTGTTTGTATATATTATTTTGTGTGTATATAAATGAATATTTTTCTTTTTATTTATTCTTATAAAATAATATTTATTTTAATATGTTACCCATAGATAACGATTGAAGACTTAAGGGAAGAAGCTGTCGCTAAAGGATTTGGTCTAGTGCGTGCCAAATCAATAGAATTTATAAGTGGCGAACGTAAAAAGACGATTAGAGAAAACATTCCAGAACAAGAAATGACTCGCATATGGGGAGGAGACAGACGTTTATTGTTATTTAGTTACTCAATTGAAACTATTAACATGCTGATTATTCCAATGATCAGAACTAAGTACGTTAAAAATTAATACATTAAACAAATTTTAGTAGTTTAACATGTTATAATTGTTTATAATGTTTATAATGTTTTAGAAAAGAAGCATTAGGTTCTATGGGAAATGATGCTCCACTTGCTTGTCTGTCTTTGTTTCAACCATTGATTTACTCCTACTTCAAACAGTTATTTGCCCAAGTAACAAATCCACCAATTGATCCTTTCCGTGAAAAAATTGTCATGTCATTAATGTGCCCAATTGGACCCGAAGCCAATATTCTTATACCAAGTGCCAAACAGTGCCATAGATTATTTTTACCAAACCCAATACTGTCACTTTATGATCTGGAAGTATTGCGTAATAATCTACATCGTGGCTGGAAGGTAAAATAAAATTTAATTTTCCAACCTTGTAAAAAAAGTAATTTTCTAAATCAATTTTAAGTAAAAAATGTTAGTATAAATTTAAATGTTATGCCTAGACTAACATTGAGTGAATGTATTTTATTGGTAATGGTATGTATTTCAATTATATTAATCATAAAATAACCAAAATGTTAACAGACAAAAGTTATTGATGTTACATTTAATAAAGAAGAAGGTCCATCAGGTTTTTCAAAAGCATTAGATCGTATATGTGAAGAAGCCAGTGAAGCTGCTAATAGCAACTATCAACTCATTATATTGTCAGATAGATTAGCTGGATCAGAAAGGTAAAAAAAATTGACATAAAATACATAAAAATAAAAAAATCTAAACTTTTGTGGTTTTTTTTTTTTCAGAATACCAATTAGTATTTTATTAGCCTTAGGAGCTACACACCATCATTTAATTGATTTGAGACTACGTATGAAAGTTGGTTTAATAGTCGAAACTGGTGAAGCTAGAGAAGTTCACCAGATGTGCGTCTTATTGGGTTATGGTGCTGATGGCATATGCCCTTACCTAGTATTTGAAATGGCAAAAAGTCTACGTGCTGAAGGAGTATTGGATTCATCGTTCACGGATAAAATATTATTTGAGGTTAGCATCAAACATTAGTTAAATTTATTTAATTTTTATAATTTTTAATTAAATGTTTAGAACTATTGCGAGGCAATGGAAAGGGGAATATCTAAAGTGATGGCAAAAATGGGTATATCCACACTACAGTCTTACAAAGGAGCTCAGATATTCGAAGCTGTAGGCTTGGCAGATGAAGTAATTAACAAGTGTTTTAAAGGCACCCAGTCACGTATTGGTGGTATCAACTTTGAACGTTTGGCCAAAGAAGCATATGAACGTCATTTCCTGTCTTATTCTTACCGTAATACTGATATGTTGGTTTTAATGAATCCTGGTTACTTCCATTGGCGTACAGGTGGTGAAAAACACATAAATGACCCTATCAGTATAGCCAACCTACAAGTAAGTTTATAAACAATGTTTCTACTATTTATATCTATTGGATTATATTATTTTGTAGGATGCGGCAAATAACAAAAGCACAAGCTCATATGACAAATTTTGTGAATCAACAATGGAAAGTGTCCGTGCTTGTACCCTTAGAGGTCAATTGGAATTAGTTCCTACCACTAAATCAATAAATATTTCTGAAGTTGAACCAGCAGCTAATATTGTAAAAAGATTCGCTACAGGTAAAATATTAAAGCTTAAACTAAAAAAAAAAATTGGCTTGATTACATTGAATATCATTTTAGTTTTATTAATTTGTTATATACTAAGGTGCTATGAGTCTTGGTTCAATCTCTATCGAAGCACATACATCTTTAGCAATCGCCATGAACAAATTAGGAGGAAAATCAAATACTGGAGAAGGAGGTATTTATTTATTTCTGTCTTTATATATATATATATATATATATGTTATTGTGTTATAATATTATCTTATAAATATTAAGGTGAAAATTCTGACCGCTATTTAAACCAAGATTCAGAGAATAACAAACGATCAGCTATTAAGCAAGTAGCATCTGGTCGATTTGGTGTGACTAGTTCATATCTAGCTCATGCTGATGATATACAAATTAAAATGGCTCAAGGTGCTAAACCTGGAGAAGGAGGGGAATTACCTGGCTATAAAGTGACTAAAGATATTGCTGCGACCAGACATTCAGTACCTGGTGTTGGATTAATATCTCCACCACCTCATCATGATATCTATTCAATTGAAGATTTAGCAGAACTTATTTATGATTTGAAGTGTGCTAATCCTAATGGAAGAATATCTGTAAAATTAGTTTCTGAAGTTGGTGTAGGAGTAGTAGCTTCAGGTGTAGCTAAAGGAAAAGCAGAACATATTGTAATTTCCGGTCATGATGGTGGTACTGGAGCTAGTTCATGGACTGGTATCAAAAATGCAGGTCTTCCATGGGAACTCGGTGTAGCAGAAACTCATCAAGTCCTTGTATTGAATAACTTGAGGTCCAGAGTAGTTGTTCAAGCTGATGGTCAAATACGAACAGGTTTTGATGTCATTGTAGCCGCTTTGTTAGGTGCTGATGAAATAGGCTTAAGTACTGCACCATTAATTGTACTTGGATGTACCATGATGAGAAAATGCCATTTAAATACTTGTCCTGTTGGCATTGCAACTCAAGATCCTGTTTTAAGAAAAAAATTTGCTGGTAAACCAGAACATGTCATCAACTACTTATTTATGTTAGCCGAAGATGTACGTAAGCATATGGCTAACCTTGGTGTCGCCAAATATCAAGATCTTATTGGACGCACTGACCTTCTCAAAATGACAGACAGCAACAACAACCCTAAAGCAAAGTCTTTAAATCTCAGTCCTGTACTACGTAATGCTTTGCATATGAGACCTGGTGTTAACATAATTGGTGGATCAGAATCACAAGTATAATTCCAAATCAATAAATACATTAAATTACATTTGCTTCCATCTGTACTAACTAAAAAATGTATTATTTTTAGGACTTTCAACTAGAAAAACGTATGGACAATATTCTTATAACTGCCGCACAACCAGTAATTGATGGTTTGCAAAAAAGCGTAAATATTGAACTTACCATTAATAATGAATGCCGTGCTTTTGTTTCAACTTTAAGCTACCATATTTCAATGTAAGTTTTTCATTTATGATCTATAAAATAAATTAATTTTACATATTTTATTTATTTCATATTAGGAAATATGGTGATAATGGTCTACCAGATAACAGTATAAACATAAAACTGAAAGGCTCTGCTGGACAAAGTTTCTGTGCTTTTATGACTAAAGGAATACACGTTATTTTAGAAGGAGACGCTAATGATTATGTTGGAAAAGTATGTCCATTAAATTATTATTACTTCAGGGATACTAATATATGATTTTTAGGGTCTTTCCGGAGGTGAAATAGTTATTTTCCCACCAAAATCATCAACATTCCAATCTGAACTCAATGTAATAGCTGGAAATGTTTGCTTGTATGGAGCTACTAGTGGAAAAGCATTTTTCAGAGGTATTGCAGCTGAACGTTTTTCAGTCAGAAATTCTGGTGCTGTAACAGTTGTTGAAGGAGTTGGTGATCATGGTTGCGAGTATATGACTGGTGGTTGTGCAGTAATTTTGGGTCTAACAGGACGTAATTTTGCTGCTGGTATGTCTGGTGGTATTGCTTATATTCTTGATGTTGATGGATCTTTTAAAAGGTAAAAATAATTTATTATAAATCTTTTCAAAAGTCAAATACTTATGATTTGTTTAATGTTTATTTTAAAGCAAATGCAATACAGAAATGGTAGAACTTCTTCCTCTTGACCGCCTTGAAGACCTAAACTATGTTCAATCTCTTTTAGAAGAATTTGTTCTTAAAACCGAATCAGTTATTGCATCTAAGTTGTTAGATTCTTGGCCTCATTCTGCATCAAAATTTATCAAAGTATTCCCTTATGAATATCAAAGAGCTTTAAAACAATTGGCTGAAGATACAAAAGTAACACAAAGCCACACAAATATTATAGAAACTGTTAATGAGCCTAGTGTTCGGGACATTGAAGAAACAATTAATGACCAGACATTTGAAAAAAAAAGGCTTGAAAAAATATTGGATAAGACTCGAGGTTTTGTAAAATATTCACGAGAAACAATGATGTACAGACCAGCTGAAAAAAGACTCAATGATTGGGACGAAATTTATAATTTCCAACATGTCAGGAAAGGACTTAGGGTTCAAGCTGCAAGGTGTATGGAATGTGGTGTACCATTTTGTCAATCTTCACACGGATGTCCTTTGGGAAATATCATACCAAAGTGGAACGATTTAGTTTTCAATAATAATTGGCCAGAAGCATTAAATCAACTTTTACAAACTAATAATTTCCCTGGTAATCAATTAATGATATTTTTAAACAATATAGTTGCATATTATTAAATTTATACAATTTTTATTTTTTAGAATTTACTGGACGTGTTTGTCCTGCTCCATGCGAAGGAGCATGTGTTTTGAGTATCAATGAACCTGCAGTTACTATTAAGAATATAGAATGTGCAATTATTGACCATGCTTTTGAACAAGGTTGGATTAAACCTGAACCACCAAAGAACCGATCAGGTAAAACCGTAGCTATTGTTGGTTCTGGCCCATCAGGACTGGCAACTGCTCATCAACTGAATAAGGTAAAAATTATTTTAATAGGTATATATAGACGTTGTCAGATAAATTGGTGCAATAATGGAAAACCAGAGGTTCTTCATATTTAGATATTTTTATCAAATATATTAACAAACCAACAATTATCACAAAGCATTTTAAAACTGATTTTAAGTTAATAATTTAAAAACAAATATTCTAAAAAAGAATTTTAAAACAAAAAGTAGACATTTTTATAAATTTATTATAAACAAATTAGTGAAGTAACTAAGGCGCGTTCGAAACAAGCCACGACTAATTTGGGCTATACCTACTGAAAAATACCGCCACCACCGTGCCAATTTATCTAGCATCGACTATACTTAGTATTTTAACAATTAAAAACAATTAAGTTTAAATGATAATTTTTAGGCTGGACATTTGGTAAAAGTTTTTGAGAGAAATGATCGTGTTGGTGGATTATTACAATATGGAATCCCATCTATGAAACTATCTAAAGAAGTTGTGCAAAGACGAGTCAAACTTTTAGAAGATGAAGGTGTGGTTTTCCACACAAATGTCAGCGTTGGAAAAGATTATTTAGCTAAAGTAATTTGTACATAAATAATAAGAAAAATATAATAATATTAATTTATTTTATGATAGGAGCTCTTGGATCAGTTTGATGCTGTTGTACTATGCACTGGTGCTACATGGCCAAGAGATCTACCAATTCCTGGTCGTCATCTAGATGGTATTTACTTTGCTATGAACTTCTTGGAGTCTTCACAAAAGAAACAACTTGGTGGGCCAACAGACTTACCCTTGTTAGCAAGAGACAAAGACATAATAGTAATTGGTGGTGGTGATACTGGTTGTGATTGTATTGCTACTTCGTTAAGACAGGTTAGTGTTTATTGCTACTTAATAAGTACCATACTATAATACATATGATTACTTTTTCTTATATGTACAATATTAGAGAGCAAGATCTATAACATCGTTTGAAATTCTTCCTGAGCCACCAGCAACTAGAGGTCGAGATAACCCTTGGCCACAATTCCCTAGAGTATTCAAAGTGGATTATGGTCATGAAGAAGTTAAAATTAAGTATGGTAGAGACCCTAGACAATTTTGCATTATGAGCAAAGTTAGTAATCTACAACATTTGATACCGTATCAAAATAAATAGACCTTTTAATTAACAAAAATATTTTGTAGGAGTTTATTGATGACGGTAATGGTCACATTAGTGGTATTAAGACAGTTAAAGTGAATTGGACTAAAGACGAGGCTGGACGATGGAAAATGGATGAAGTACCAGATTCTGAACAGGTAATTATTTTTAAAAACTTTATTTTAAGACTTTCTTTTAGTTGAATTATGTAATATAACTATATATTGTTTAGATTTTCAAATGTGATATGGTTCTTTTGGCAATGGGATTCCTTGGTCCTGAGCGTACAATTGTCAATGAATTATCATTAGCCCTTGATCCAAGGTCTAATTACCAAACACCTTCTGGCCGTTATGCTACATCTGTTCCTAAAGTATTTGCTGCTGGAGGTTTGTAATTTAAATAAATAATTAAAAATAAAACTAATTGTACGTTTTTATAAATTTGCTTTAAATATAAATATGACTTGCATATAGTGGTTGCTATAAAACCATAATAAAATTTCTTACTGTTAATTTAGATTGTCGTCGTGGCCAGTCATTAGTAGTTTGGGCAATATCTGAAGGACGCCAAGCAGCTAGAGAAGTAGATGCATTCCTCATGGATCAATCTGTACTGCCCGGACCGGGTGGTGTGATATCTATTCAAACAGTCAGTGCATAAACTGATAATTTGTACGTAACTTTTGTCAGGACAATATTGAAGGAATCATGTTGGTTTTTAAAAATAGCATTTTAACATTACAGTGTTTTAGTAATTTTTTCAACTGATTAGATAACAAAAACCATATTGTTGTTATACATAATTTTTTTTTACTAATAATTTAAGTGTGGTTACGTTATTTTTTTAAACTCCTATGGAAACAATAAATTCCTAAAATCGAATTTCGATTTCCTCATAACAATAAAAATAACATGCAACCATATGCGTTTTCCTTATTCGTACAATATAGATACATATTATATAATTATAAAAGTGGAGAGAGTGTGTGTTATAACTTATAAATTATAATTATCCATACAATTAGTTTAATCTTAAATTCCATTTTCCCCATCTGTTTAAATTAATATCAAATTACGTGAATATGGACAAAAGTGTAAAAGACTGACTTTCTATTAAGAATTTTAATTTTAATCATATCTTTGTATGAGTAATAGCATCTTTAGCTTAAGCATATGTTTTATATACATTATAAAGTGCAGAATGGATCAAAAATGTATCCTATCTAAATAAATTGATTTTGCATTAACATTTTTTTACAAACAAAGCTATTAGATAAAGATTTTTGAACCCATCATACTTAGTAAAATACATAACTAAAGTAAAGTACATAACAATTTAAATTGAGAACTTGTCTAAAGACTAAAATATAAAAAATCACGTTCAAACTCTTAATTGTTGATTAAACAGAATATTTGTTTTCCCTGATTAATATTTTTGAATACTAATATAATAAGACAACAATTTATAGAAAATCAGTCTTTGACACTTATCACAAATTTCACACTTGTTAGATTTCATATTCATAAATATTGTTTACAGTATTATCATCCAATTTGTTGAATATATTTATTTTTATTATTATTTAAATATATCCAATAGCTTACAAATGTAAGATCTTAGTGTGATTATAATATTATTGCATATCCTTAACTATTATTACCTACCATACTAAATATATATTTATAAATTATCACTATAGAATTAATTACTTATGCTTATATATTTGTATGTTATTATTGTTAAAATGAAATTACATAAATAATGTCAATTTAGTATATAGAGACATCGAGAAATTAATTGATGCGCAGTTACAATATACTGTATTATAGCTGAACTATTACGAAACTTATGCTATAAACTATACTTTTTTGTAAAAGCTATTGCCATTTGAAACATTGTGCCCTTAAAGACAATAATAAATTATAAATTATGATACTTAGATATTTGTTTAATATGTATTTTTTAATATTATTCGATCAATTTGTCGATGTTTTGTGCTAAGAATAATAATTATTATATATATATAATATTATGTAGACGTTGAATTATATGATTATTTATGCAATTGTTTTTAAGTTTTTTTATTAATTATATATTCTGAATAATATGAGGCATTCCTTTCCTGAATATAAATTTGAAATTTTAAAACAATGACATGAAACACATGAAGAAGAGACCATTCAGCAGCATAACCTCAGAATTTAAAATTTAGATTTTTTTTTTAAACTTTATTTAAAAAATTCTCTAGCCCAGTTTGTTTTTTATTCATGGGGAATATTTTGTTGTGATATGAGAAAAAAACATATTTTTAATGAAATAGTCAGTGTGGTTGATTATTTTAGAATGAAATATTTTGTAGTAGTTTTAAGCAAGTTAATTTTGTGTTTTTAAATTTATCTCATCATTTAGAGCTTTATTAATGCACCTGTTAATTAATGCACAAAGCACCTGTGATGAATAGGGCGGATGTTTGCGAGTTTAAAACGACCGTGTATTTGAATGCCATATGACCGTTGAATAATATTCATTTTTTTGATAAACCTAATTTAATTAACCAGTTTTTAAGATAGGATTTGATTATTTGAAAGTATGGCAAACAAAAAAAGTTTTTAAGTTTAAATAGAACTATAGAAGCCCGCCATGCCTTATATGCGATCAAAATCTGAGAATATATCTAGAAATACTTCTGGACAAAATAGTTTAGTCTCTAATAGGAGATTAATTAACATTTTGTTTTATTCTTATTGCAAGTACATTTTTATTAAAAACAAAAACTTAAAAAAAATATGATAAATTTATCATTTTTATAAAATGCCAACATAAGTATAAGTTGATGAGAATTTCAAGTACCTAAGTATCTAAGGTCATTTATTTTTAAATTACATAAATATTGATTTTTTTTTAAAAATTTATGTTGCGTTAATAATCCCGTTTTAACATTAGTTATTTTAATTATTTTAAGTTTTTACCAGCTCAAATACCAATCTTTAAAATTTAAATGCAGAGTTCAATAGGTTTTGCCATATACCAAATACCATAGGTATTTTTTTTTTAAATGTCGTAGAATTTATAGCTATTGGCTGTCACAAAAAGTTTCTAAATATTTGAAATATATGTGTTTGGAAATGCTAGTATGTTTTGTTTAAGGCTGGGCAAGTTAACGATTATTTTCAACTCGTTAAGTTAATTTAATATAAGATCTTTTAGTTAAGTTAAGTTAAAAATTAATTTATGATTTTTTTTATAACTTCATTAAGTCAAAAATGAATGGATAAAAAAAATTAATTAAGTTAAAATTACATTAACTTGAATCGATAGAATAATAAGGTTACCTACAAAATTTTGATGAATTTGGAAATTATTCAATCTCATAGTTTTATGCACATATGCAATAGGAGACAAACAGATATTTACGGAGGATTGGTACCCATTCGGTTAACTAATCGACCAATTTCCTCTTCTCTTCCTCCCCATTATTTGAGATATCTAGTATCTACCTGGCTACTAACTACTATACTTATAATATGTAATAGGTATCGGCTATATGCCTATATCTGGCTCATAATTTATAACGCTAAGAAATCGAGGTTACAATTTAGATATAATAACTTAACAAACAGAATACAGAAAAAAAAGGAAAATAATATAGATATACAAACATATTATTGGTGTTCGACACTCAACAATTTCATACGTTTAATAACTACAATTTTATCTCTGAATATAAGTCGATTACAAACGTTAATCTATATACTAATGGAGGAGTTTCCAACAATGATTACATTTTATGTGTATACATCAACTATAAATAAATAGTTTTGTTGAGGTAAATCAAGTTAGATTATCGTCTCATATCTGTATCATAAAGTCATATCATAAAAATTATCTGTGGTATTACAATATGCTTCTTATTTGGAGCCAAATTGTAAAATATAGGTGCCTAGCTATACCATTTAGTTTCCGTTCACAGTTTAATACATGTAATATTAGCTGCTAACAAATTCTTCCAATCTTTTTAATTGTATAAATCTTTAATGTTTTTAATTTTATATTCGACATTATTTTATCAAAACCAGATTTATATTGAACTACGCCTATTAAATTTAACAATATTTACTGTACAATTATAATAATATATACAATACGCCATACGCTATTAAAGGTAAGCCAAATTTTATATTTTTCATGAATGTGCTACGATGATCTACATAATAATCTCGACGATAATTATTTTTAACACTGCTATACTATATCGATCGGTATAATTTCCATACGTTTTCGTTTAATTTTAATAATTTATTCTCAAAAAATATTAATAATAAAATGCAAAATATTATAATAGCTGTACAACAACAAAATTATTATTCTAATGCTCTTAATTAAAAATACTTATTACTCGGCTAATACTCACCTACTAATAGTTCATAACATTTTTAAAATAAACCATTATAAAATTACTTAAGTACTTACATAATACATTACATAATACGGTCGATTATTAAAATTGTATTATAGTTGTAACTAAAAAAATGAACGTAAACACATAGCATAATTTACTAATTATTAACAATATAATATATATAGTAATATTAACTTGTTATTTGTATGGTCCGGTATATTTTTTTTTAGTATTCACTTGTTGATGAAACATAATATAACTTATAAATAGGTATAGAATGCCCCCTTAGTAATTGGTTTTACCAATAGTCAATATATTATTTGAATAATAATACCATTTATAAAAATAATTAAAAATATAAAACATAGATATTAAACGGCAGCGGCAAGTCGTAGCTGTTAGAAAAAGAGTAGAAAGTTATAATATTATATTATAGGTACTATATGATACGTAAAATACAGAAACATATTACCCGTCATAGAAACACATTTTAAGTTAATTTAACTGCAAATCTGGGTCGTATTTATAGGGATGGCTGAAGGGGCTCCACCCCCTCCCATGTCTGGGAACATTTTTAAAAATTTAATGTCTTATATATATAGTATATACATTGGTATTACAATTTTTTTCTATTATTATTTTATTATCCAAAGGTTTGTCCACTAAATAATAATAAGCCATAATATTAGGTACCAATAATAATATATGCCAATCTATAGCAAATTCATATCAATACATATCACTGGCTTAATGGGCATAACAAAGCTCCAATGTATTCAATTACTTAAACTTATATAGATAATAACATGTGACTAATGTTTTACTAATAAAAAAAATTGTAAAATTAGATATGTGGCATAATTATTTTAGGGTAAAATTGTTGTTGACTTTCTAGTAGCTATTCGTTTCTATATATTCAGTTTTAACTTTGTTAAAGTAAGTTGAGAAAGAATTTTTGTGTATATTATAACCACAATTAAATTTATTTTATAGATATATACAATAAATATATATATTGTATAAAAGATTTTAAAATTTTGTTTACATAATACATTTTGTCATTTCGACCATCTCGTAATTATACACATAATATATAATACGTTAAATTATGGTTTTACTAAAAAAAGGTTGATATAGTTACTAGGTACACTAAAACAAACAAAAATGTTTTAAACTTATTTTTTCAATCTTAAATCTAAGTATAAATAAATGAAATACACGAATTACGTTAAAAAACTTCATCCCACAAAGATGTGTCACGCTGTCTTTACGTCTATAGCATCACCAACTAACCGCTATTATACCGAGTATATAATTTTATGTTAAAATTTTTAGTTAACTAACTTATGTTACTAATATTTAGTAATTAAAAAATAAAAATTTGTAAAATTGGACATTTTTATTTCTTATTTCTTATGAATATGTATACGCTGTATTTATACCACACAGATATGATTTATTGTTTTTACCCCCCCCCCCCCCCCGATATAAAACTCTGGATACGCTCATGCTATTCAAATTGTATTATATTTATTATCGTTATTCGTTTCACATTGTTATATAAAGCGCAGTATGCCTGTATAATATGACCATAATTTCAAATTGACGATAATTGGTATGGGAGTTGAGATTATATTAGTATTATACTACGCATATTAGTATTTAATTGAGTAAATAAAGTTACAAATGTTAGTAAATCACGAAGATGGAATAAAACCATCGCACAAAGCAACAATTTTATTTTAGCATGGAACATAATTAACAAATAGTTATATAATAAGACGTATTAATGAGGGAAAGAGCCATCGTCCAGGGTGGTCCTTTTATATTTTAATATAGGTATATATGGACATATTTGCATTTATAATTATTATACAACTGGTATTATATTAATAAAATAAAGTATTTTTTTAATCCTTATTATGATTCAAGCTAATTTTTTAATTTTTTTGAAATTGGTTTTTATTATATAGTATAGTAAATATATATATAAATTGTATACATACACTTTACACACTTATTAAACATTGAATTTGTTTATATTTAACTATTTCTATACTTTCTAAGTTATACATTATAATATAGGTATTGCGATTGCTATTGCCTATAAAACACATTTAGTATAAATAACTGTGTACTTTTATTGTCAACAGTTCATGTTTATAAGGATGGGGCAGCAAAAAGTTTAGTGCTTGTTAATATTCCAATAAGGACCCTGGGAATAATATTAGTAACGCATGATATATATCTTATCTATAATTGTCACAACCCTTAGATCATATTATATAATCCTCGGAAAACGGGTAACGGGCAGGAAGTATAACATAATATACCACATACGTACACGACGTTTTTTATTATTTATTAATTTAAGAGTTTACAGGCTTCAACAACTAAGGTTATTACAAACGAGTATTTAATATAAAATTATGTTAATAATAATTACGAAAGTTAGTTGTTGATTTGTTTTTACAATATTTCATTGTTTTATTAAAATGTATATTAACTAGGCAACATTTTATGATGAAAGTGATGATTTTTGAGGTCTCATCTTCGTCTTCTTACTCTTTAATGTTGCGCGGGGGATTAATATTTGTACGTGTTGATTCATAAATAAGAAGGGGGGAGGCAATATTTAAATATATGTTTAACTGTGATGCTTGTTTGGCATGTTATATTTGCACAAATTGGTGGATGATCTTTGATTATTAAAAAGGAATGTGTAGCAAAAGCGTGTCCAATTCTTATTCTTATGATGGCAATGTCCTGACGACGACTGAGTTCCGGAGGTGTATACCTTTGTTCGACTAAACTTTTTATAGATTTGAGTTTATTAGTCAGTGGAACGGAATTTCAGAATATAGTGTTGCCATGACTAGAAAATGGAATTTCTAATGGATATGAATACATCATCATCGAGGGAAGATATGTGCTCAATGGTGTGGTTTGAAATGTTTTTGCTTAAACGACTACACAATTTGATCTGCTAGAAATTTACCACACTACACAGTACACACCATTCATTATTATTATGAACGAAAATGCAAAAACGGTTTGGTCGGAATCGAATGGCCCCACCGCCATTGACCAGTTGACGACTTGATTGACGACGAAAAATATCGCGGTTACCCTACTTTCAAAGTGTATATCGACTATACCGGTATACCGTTAACAATGATATGGACAACAGTCGAGGCATCAGGCTTCCGGTCTTCCGTGGTCGAGAAGACAATCGTCTATATTATGGTTTGTTTTACAACCGGGTAACCATGAAATTTTCCAATGGCCAGTCTTAAAAAAAACCGATTGCCGCAGATCGTTTGCTCCTCGTACTGTGTGTGTTTAAAAATTCACTCTAATACCCGCAGATGTTTTTTTTATAGCTTGACAGTTTGGTCATTCGAGAGCGAGAGATTTTCTTTTATATTCAATATTTTATATTATACAATTTTAATCATCCCTTCTTGTTACACAAATCAACTTTAAAGTTCCAGTGCATTACTCTAAATCCCACCTAATCTTAAGTATCCATGCTCGTCACTAGGTACTGCTAATTATTATTAGCCTCATAACTCTCAGATGACTTGCCAACTGTGCTTCCTAATTACAAGTTATAACTAATTTTATTTATTATATATATTAATGTATAATAATGAATAGCCTAAATTAGTTTCTTATTTTTCATGTAATAATACAATTCAATAAAGATGATAAATGATAATAAAGATTAATAAGATATATTTGTATATACACCAAACGTGCTCACCCCTATTTTTGCTTTAAAAATACATTTATTAAAATTCTGATTTTTGGAATTTTAAGTAAACCTACTTGAGACTATATTTTCAATTATTTATATAGATTTTTATAACATTAAAGGAAGGAGTGTCTTGTGACGGTACAAACTTCTTTTTTTCAGATGAGAACGAATATTTATTTATTGTAAAATATGAAGCAGATGATTTTTTTTTTTAATTCGTATTTATTAAGTATGAATCTAAATAAAAATTCAAACAAATAGTTTCTGAGTTTTACAAAAATATAAAATAGGTGTAACATATTTTATAATCTAGTATTTATTCTATATACATTTTACAAGTTATAAAATTATTATTATTATTATTAGTTATTATAAATTTCAAATTATCATAGCACCCATATCTTCCAAACCTATTATACTATAATATATACCTACAAAAAATTAAATACATAATTCAAAAATTACTTCTTCAAATTTCGATTTAGATACATAAGCATTTCCAAAAATATCATCAGCCTAACAAATTACAACAAAAAAGATCTATCTATCTCTATTTGGAAAAAAAGAAATTGATATTACCACATGACATTCCTTAAATTATATAAAAATCTAGTATTCAAAAATCTCGTCTTTAATTAGGTATCTATTCTTTAAACTTACAAAAATAAAATAAACATTTTTCTGATAGCCATTATGGAAACCTATTTCTTAAAAATATTTGTTTAGATTTAAAAGAAGAGTTATTAAGTAGGTACCTACCTAGTACCTACTTATAAGTAATAACTATATTATAGATTGTAATAATTGTATACAACAACGTTTCTACTACGGACTACAAAAGTATGAATAATTATTTTATGCAGCAAGGATATTATAAGTTATGGATATTTTTAACGATTAGGTGAATACCTACTTAAGATTATATTACCTTATAAATAGTATAAGTGCGGTATTATGTTAAATCACTTTTCTTAGGTCACTTAAAAAAATGTATAGATTACCTAATACATTAATACATTTAAGATTTACATAAGTGATCACTGATTAATAACACATGTGGCAAACAGTATATTATCTACAGCTACCTGAGCTACCTATACAAGTAAAAAGCAACTCAAAATTATTTTTTAATGCATTTTAATAAAATATTGCGTTTATTTTTTATAAATCGTTGCCCGTTTTGAATTGATTTAATAGGGACATATTGTAGGTATTATAAACGGAAACTCTTAGTCCTATTATAGTTATATGCCTCAATATTTATAACGTGACGTGAATTTTTGTCGTGATTCGACCACATTATGATAATATGCTTTTGTTCGTCAAGTCACGGCAATAATAACAGTTACTTTTCGATTAACATTGTGCGTATCTAAACGTTTTTTTACAAATTCCCGATGATGTTATTTTGAATCATATTATAATACATTTAGTGATGTAATGTACTGTTTAGTTTGTTACCATAATTAAACTTTAATTGAACGTTCTAACAAACATATACAACAAGAAAAAAATATAGAAATAAATATATACTAAAATATGTAAGATCTTTTTCGTTTTCTATTTTTTTGTTAATTTATTGATGTGCTTACTTACCTACACCTATACATTTAGTTACTAATCTCAATAATCTTATGTACATCATCGCATCAGTACATTTACTATGACCGCAGGAGACAAATTCTGTAGTAGAACACAAACTCGAATTTATAGTAAAAGATAACCGTTTTATCATATTGAAATCTTTTGCATTTGCTGTCATTTCTAATCCCATGGCCGTCTTGTATTTGTCACGCCTCACGCACGGCTGTCATGACTCGTGACCTCGCATTGCATGGCAGGACGTCCTTAAAATGAAATGTGAATTGCCTTTTTTTCAAAATCGAACAGACATATGTATTCATGTTCATTAGTTAATCGTAATAGGTATATAGGTACATGGTTCACGAAAACATTACGATTTACAAAATATATTATTATTAATATACCTTAATAATATTATGTATTTACAATTAGACACTCGTTTAACAATAAGACAGTCAACTGCAGTTAAGTCAGTTAAGATATTTATTTCAAAACAACCAAAAACTCCTAACAAGTTAATAATAATGCGTAATACATAATATAGGTATGTGTAATATTACGAATAATTGCAGTACTACTTTGACAAATTACTATTTTATATTATTCATGTCATAAACTTTTAACCATCGATTTTCAAACCTTAGAGTCATATTATTCGTTACATAATATGTAAATAATAATATATATTAAGCTCTGCCTTAAAAAATTAAATGCATTATCTGAAATATTTCGAAAATTAACAATATAATATAAAATTTACACATTTCACCTCCAAAGCACCTATAAAACGATTAAGACATTCAGCTTAGTTTATTAAAAAAAAAATCATGTATATATATTGTACATAACATATTAGTTAATTTGAATATTACCATAGTATGTAATAAATCATTATTCAAAATAATTATATATTAATTAAAAGCTTTTTAGTCCATAATATATTGAAATATAAGAATTTGAAAATTCTTTTTTGTAATTTATACATAATATTACACTATTATTTATAAACCGTCTCAAGCTTCAGAAATGGATAAAATCTAAAAACACTTTAAGCTCGAATATTAAAGTAAATAATTGGAAAAACTATAGAAACTCGCCATTGGATGTCAGCATGTATCTTATTAGTAAATAAAGAAATATTTGAATTACGTGTATAATTAGTTAATTATTACATCCCAGGACTCATTAATTTGAATCTAGTACTTTTCCTCTTGTGCAACTGTGCCAATTCTCTCTCAAACATAGACATTTTCCCAGCACACTTATATGTATTAAAAGAATCAAACACGCGCAGAAACATATATCAACATTTAAATGTCTATGATTTATTGCAAACTATTATTGTAATTCCTACAGCAACGTCTATAATATAAACAAAAAATGAAAATTATATAAACTATTTATAACTATTTTTATTCGAAATTTTTTTTTTTTGTAATGAACAAGTAGTGAAACGAGTAATTTATTGTCTCTGCTCGAGTGTGCATTTTGACCCAAATCGTAAATACTACGCGTTCTATAATTATATTATCTTATACGAGACGTCTTATTAATGCCTGAATGCGGCGGCATTGGGAATGGCTAAATAGGGAATTTTCAAAGAAAATATAATATTGTCGTCATTTATTCAAATTTTGCATTTCCGATGATATCTTTAAAACCACCACAGCCCCATATTAGTCGAATCTAAAAGCCAACGAGTGCGTCTCGCGTTATTATAATATTATAATATCACACCCGTTGATTTGGTGCAGACAGATCGAACCGAAACTTTATGTTATAATAAATAATATAGTTTATTGGTCACAGTCGTCGCACATTGCAACAATAATATGATTCGTGTTTTGATCACATTGAAAAGTCACATGATGGCCTATGGCTGTAGTGTACTGCATATTATTATTATAACAAGGCCTTTGCGGTGCCAAACGTCATTCCTCCATCGATTCCTGTGTCCGCGGCGGATGTAACGAGTTATGATGGGTTGTGCGGGGCACAGAAAGTTTTCAACGGGTCCGATCAGCATGAGGGGGGGGAGGTACGTATTATACACGTATCACGGCCACTCACCGCGGGATGCGCTTCCGTCCGGTTGGCAACGGATGCTGCGCGTTACAGACGAACCCGAAGCAGTGGTTGATTACGAGAAAAATTCGGCCTGGGAAAACTCTATTTGGCGGGGACTAAAGTTTCTTTCGTCCTGGGTATATATTTAGCCATTTTTTGGGGGGTATGATTACATGCGTATTTTGAAGTATACTTATTATAGAACACGCCGCCCTCAAATTATAGTAATGATTTACTAAATTACTAAATTACTAAATAACTCGTATTCGGGACCAAGCAGAATATAGTAATATTTTGTAAAAAGAAAGGAACATTTTTTTTTTTTAATCTAATAAATCACTTTTATTACTTGCTTTTTTTTTTACTTTTTACAATGACAAATGTATTTACCATCAATATTATTCAAAAAATATCTGCTGCAGTCATAAGAAGGAATGCGCCACTATTAATTATATTATTTTTAATAATAAACCACTACCAGCTGCGGCCCAGCGGGAAAAGTCCCAATATCCCGCGCCGGCATAGATGAGTATTTCGCCACTAACCCCAAGTCATAGTCATGTCAGCAGCTCCGTCTCAAAGCCAACGCGTGCATTTCATCGGCCCCCTCTCCAAATGAAAATTTTGAAATCGTATTTTTGCAAAATAATCAGTGTCGATTTGTGCGGATTAAGAAAGAATTTGAAAAAGCACACACTGGTGGAGCTGACGAAACGTTAACCGAACCCTTCTCACAAAAACAAGTCACATTTTCAAAAAAAAAAAAAAAAATGTTTACCAAACATATAAGTGCGTCAGAGACCTACATTTTTTTTTTTTCGGAAAACACCATCATCTTTCTACTGGCAAAAATCATTTTCCGATATCAATGTACTAGTGTACCCGAGTGGCGAGTAGCGGTCGTCGTCGGCGCCGCCGATTTGATAGAGAAACCAAACGGTCGGGGATTTCTCGAGTCCGCGAGACCGGAACGAGCGTGTTTTTAACGGTTCTGGCAGCTCCGGCCGGCCAGCCGAGCGATGACATTTGCGCGAGCGCGCGGCGACTCGGCGCGGACGGAACCGCGCGAACGGGGCTGTCGGCGGCGGCGGCGGCGGCGGCGGCGGCGGCGGCGGCTGCGACGGCGGCTGCGTTCACCGACGCCGCCGCCGCCACACGTGTTGCCGACGCGGCGCATCGCGCACACGCGTACACCGCGCTCGTTCGCTCGAACCGTCGCAGGCGCCGCGCCGTCGTCCGGTCCGCCAGCCTTGTGTGTGTGTGTGTGTGTTGTGCGCGTATTTTATCGTATTGTTTTTGACGAAACGGTTTTCATTTTTTTTATCAGCAGCTCTGCTCCGCTTTTACGATGTCTGTCGTCGGTTGTCGTGGCGAGATTTACGTGACCGCGTGTGGTAACGACATAATATTATTATCGTAATCATCGCGACACTCGTCCGCCAGATAATCGGCGTGTGCGTATATTATTGTAATATTGATAGGGGCGAGACCGAAGACGACGACGAAACATTGCCCAAATGGAGTTCGCGCTTGACTGTTGTAGGTGAAGGAATTTGTTTTTCTCTCTTTTACTTTTCCGCCGTTTCACGCGTATTCAGTGGTTGAATTGAGGGTGGGTGGGGGTGAGGGGGCGGTGGGACGAAGTCCCTCTTATTTATTTTATGCTTACCCCCTTCTATTTATATTCTTATCAATAAGACATTTTTTTACACTTTTGCACGCCCCTACTGATTTTTTCCCAATTCAAGCACTGTGTATACTGTATAACATACAGCCAATGCCTATATGAACGCAGCCGGCTTTCGTGTATGTAGGCGCCTCAACAGTACAGCAATTAGACAACAATTTTATATACGTTCGCACGCGTCGTATACCTTTCTATACTTATATATTATATTTCAATTTTAAGGCAATGCCCAACTTACATTGTTCGTATTACGCTTACTTAAATTATAATTATACCCATACACGTCGATAACGACTAAATCGTAATTATCACCGTTGATTAGATTTTAGGTATGATTATGTTTGCACAAACACTACACCTATAAAAACACCGTGTAAATGGTACAATGTACAAACACAATAAAAATGTATACTTATTTTCCTTTTGATAAAGTTATTAAAATATAAGACTGGTGATTGGTTTAGTAAATTATAATTCACAATAGTATTTTCAGGATGTGATTTAATCTACCCATATATAATATCCGCAAGCTGCACCGAGTTGAGTGTATTGATCTGTTCTCTACGACAATATGGAAACTCGTTTAAATGTCAGCGTATTAACGTTCTGCCAAATTATATATTGCAAAATTTCCATATTATACTCTGTAAGGATTGAAGAATATTATATATTCACTAGTTACTACGAATATTAGAATTATCCGATCTCTTTAATAATATTTTATAATATGAAGAACTCCTCCAATCACATAATTTATTATATTTCAAAATATGAGTAATGAACATTATTATAATGTACAATCTATATAATAGTTATTATTAAACTTTCAGTTATAAATTAAAATAAATAAACACGATAAAACGTTTAAATGTTTTTAAAGTTAAATTGAATTATATCATCAATCATATAGGGATGATTTATAAGTAACTATAAGTGCTAAATAAATAAATAAACAACATCTTTTTTAGTTTTTTAATTGAAAACTGTTTTTAAAACTTATCAAAATTCTATATTACAAATTTAAATATTTTAACGATGATTAGATATTTATTATAAATACTAAAAATAAAGTGTTAGTTATCTATGTTATATGCAGTGATGTATTACTAAAATAAATCATGGGGTATATACGGTTTTTTTCATGTGTACAATCTATATTGTAAATATATGGTAACATCCTTTTGTAGGGACCAACATTTTTTTCGTTTTTCTTGAATAATGTTATCACTTTTCTTCTATACACTCAAAAGCCGATAGAACCTCTTATTTTTTTTTATTCTACACATCACATATACGGTGGGGGGTACCTTGCAATACTACACCCTTGCTTGGTATGTATATTTTTTATTGACAATTGTAAAACTGTTGTACCCATGAATTATAAAATGTAATTATATGTTATCTTGAAATAATTTTTACTAGTGACTTTTAAGTTTACTATTTCAATATTTTTTCTTCAGTTTTATTTTTACCAAACTTAGCTATGAATAAAGTTTTTTCAATTTTATGATTTAATATAAAAATTACAGATAGTAAGTATTTGCACATATGTTGTACATTAGTTTTGAGTATTTGAGTATTTTCTTGAATTGTTGCTGTACGTACCTATATATTATTTTACCTTCGAATACATTACATGTTAAACTAACATGTAAAATATAATTTTATTTTTTGTATTATTATCAATTTTATTTCATTAAAAAATGTCTATTACGAATAAGTAATATTACTTCATTTTTCAATTTTTACTGGAGATCTAAAAAATGTTTTATAGATACAAGTTATTGGTAGGTATTTGTAACCTGGCTTAGTCCTTCTAAAAAAATATAAATCTCAGTTTTTGTATAGATACTTTAGGTAATTTAAATATAATTATTGTTTATAAATAATTAAAATATATTGATACAATACAAGTACATATATTTCATAAATCCATTTTTAGCTAAATGATACTGACTATTAATATTCTGTTTTGATTTTGAACCATTCATATTGTTAAATTTAAATTGAACCACTACAGTAAATCGGAAAGAATACACATATCAAATAGTATGTAGGTACCTATATACTGTTATAGAAAACGAGCATGATTAATGGAGAGCCGGAGAGACATATAATATATATATATATATATTTATATAACTAAATAAAACATTAGTGAGTACTATTTATTATAATATATACAAAAGATGATAAAGTTACTCTACCCACATCAAAATCATATCTTGATAGATCTGCGGTATATACTTAAATACATTTTCTAAGTCTGAGGTTTATCATAAAATATAACAGTGCTTCATCCAAGGTTAAACTAAATATTATTATAAACTAATTTAGGTTCTGCAAAATAATTAATTCCGTAGATTTAAATCTGGTGTTTAAAAATCATTAATTGTATTTATAAAAGAACCAACAATTTTTCGATTTGAACATAGTGCCTAATAAATAATAATATTTTATATTCATCAAACTTTGACAGCCGATTTCTATAAACCACTCAACCAGACTTCGATAGAGTTTAAATAGTTTATTCATTAAACAAAACGTCAATCACTATCGCCATCCCACATTTACGAAAATAATAATTTCATATTTAATTCATTACCATAGACATTATTCATCATTGCTATGTTACCAGGGCACACAATTTCCTTCCCTAAACTCTGAAGGCTAATGACACACCCATCGACGACGCTTCAATGATTAAGTACATTGTACAATAATATATTTATACTTATGATTATATCAGCTATATGCATACGAGGGTAGTGCCTATTTATTTTTAGAGATTGATTTTTTCCTTAACTTTACTCCATAATTTCATACTATTCCGTAAATAATGTGTTGGAAATTTGTCTCGCTTCGTACACTTCGGCATACTATATTGGCAGCGGTGAACCTATAATATAGGGATATTATATTCAAATGGGAATAAAAAAATAAAAAATAGGAATATTACGTATAATATTATTATTGCATTTGAAAATTAGTTTTAACCCAATTTTTCTATTTTCACCACACTCAGAATCTCAAATATATAATGATCACCGTGAATTACGTTTGTATTATTAACTTCCGAAATTAAATTTAAAAAGCTTTATAAATAAAAATGTATGTAATAAATTTCAAATATTTATAAGCTGTACACTAGATTCTTGATTTTAAATAATACTATATAGTATTACCAAATAAATAAATAAATAAATCTTATACATCAAGTTTTTACTCTTTTCGTTTAGCTTTAAACAGTAAATTTCAAAAATTAACAACATTCGTATACTTATGCCAAAGTTGATTTCGATTAATATCATGTGTGGTCTAGAAAAATTATTTGCTTTCAGATTGTACTTAACTTTGAATCGATAAGTAAATATCACGGGGTTATAATAAATAAAAATTTTATTAAAAACATTTTTTTAAAAAACAGGAATTATAAACTATATTGTTATCTACAACAGACAATGTAATACCTACATAAAAAACTTTGACTACGATTTACAAATTCAAAAGGTCTCATTTTTATTTAAATTTAAATAAATATATATTGTATACTGTTATATATATATCAGGTCAGATTATATAAAACGATAAAACTTTAACACTTCGAGGTTTTTAATTAATAAATAAACTATAACCTTTAATGATAAAATAAAATATTGATTTTTTTTCAACTTTCTAAATATATTAACATTTCTACTAATGACCAAAAAAAATTATACAGTATTCTGGAAGCACCCCCTGGACGTTATATTAGCCCTAATGCGATGGCATTGCTTTCATTGTCCTATTTACGCCACTGCAGATAGCTAATAACAACGTATTATATAGTAACTTTGCCAAAATATTATCACGGCAAAACGTACATGATTTTATTTTACTTTTTACAACTATTATATTTTTTCCATCAAAGATTTTCGTCGTCACGCATCGCCGTGTACCTATCTGTCGGAGTGTCAGCCAGCCGGTCATTTCACCGTTGACCGAACTCCGAAACGGTTATTCGTGTATCGGTTTCGTTATTATAATATAAATTATAATATGATTTCCCTACAAATAACAAAAAATAACTACAATATATAATAATATTATATACCTATAATATACTAATAAATAATATACTTACACAGTATAAATACTGCTGTAATATTTTCATTTAATATATAATAATATATACGTATAAGTATCGATATGTGTTATGTTTTATTATCATTAGAATTGCATAATTCCAGAAGATCGACAATAATATGTCATCCATCGCACCTGAAGACCGACCGTTCATATTCCGTGTCAACGATAACGGCACTGGCCCACTTCTGCTCATACAGGTAATAATTGGTAAAGTTCGGTAAAGTTTGGTAGTGTATGTATAACATACAATCTATCGTTTGAGAACCCCTTGGTACGTAGGTACTATTTTAAAAATATTTTCCAGTTGGCTGGCCGTTTTATAGGAAATCCATAGGGCGTTGGCGTTTGAAAGTGTTATTTTTTCCACACTCCACTAGCCCCGGTGTTGCCTAAAAAAAACAATAAAATAACTATAGGAACTCGAAAATATCTAGTGTATAAATTTCATCACCTCATAATATATCTATTGTAAGTTGTCCTTTGTTTTTGCACGAATGCTTTATCCTCTCATTCAGTTCTAATACGTTTGTTATAAAAATTCAAACGATATAATATTATTTTTTTGCGGTCGTTGTCTTGTCCCCTATAATAAATGTCACGAACCTAACTGCGTTGTAACAGCAATTATTATATTTGCAAGTTACAACCGCTTCAGTAGAAAAATAATTAATATACCTAATATCAAACAACGGAACTTGCAGGATTGTTATTTACGTACGGCATGCACATCGTTCCCTACATTTGGTTAATACGTCCCAATAACATTTCTGTAGAATTAGCCTTGACGGCATAATTTCTCATTTAAGAATTTTATTAAAGGCTTGTTTGTCGCAAAGTACTCAACATATTTTGGTTTCGTATTTTCGTATAGAACTTCAATAGAGAATAATTTGAAAAAACATACGCTGCTATATCTCTAACTGCTAAATTAACTTCAATAAATGGAAACTTATCCTTGGTATAAAATACGAATGTTGCTTTGAATAATAATCGTCGCTTGGACTAAGATAACTTATTATACATTTATACGATGCACGCACACAAGCAGGGAACAAAAAAAAACAACGTAAAACATGTTTTAAAAACACTAAATTAAAATCGACCACGTGCACGGTTATACACTATAAATAGAAGAATTTTAATCATCCGGCAAAAAAATAAAAAATATACAACCCATAATACTCGTATAATTCTATTTGTTGTAGCATTGCATCTTGTATTTATTATTTCTAGGTCATTCAAATATTTTCACAGAATATTCAGTATTCTTATTTTTTTTATTTTGTACTCATAAATTAATTGTATTCGTTTTATAGTTGGAAAATTAAAATGTTAAACTTTTGCACAGTTACAATAAAATGTTATAAAAGGCATGTGTATGAAATAAATTACACAACTATACTATATTAGTATGTTACTACCTAGTACCTTATACATTATAATGTGTATCATTTAAACAAAACTAACAATTTTGAGTATTATACTGTTGTATATACAAACAAATGTCTAATACGTCAATACTAACATTTTCTAGTTCATATATACATATATATGTATATGAAATTATAATAAATTCGAAAATATTAAGCAGATAATATAGTTAAATAATTTTGTAAATATTAAGTAAGTATAATAAAAACTGTACTTAATGCAATAAGAGGATATAATAAATTATCATTAAAAATCAGTTTAATCGAAAATAATTTCATATTCTTTATGTGTAATATGGTAATTTTTAAACATCTTAAACCTATTATAAAATAAACATAATATACGTCTATACTTACAAATAATCTGATGAAAACTGACATACATATAAATATATAATAATGGAAAATGTTAAATTGAAATTTATTATATACTTTATAAACTGCGGAATACTTATATATAGTAGTAGACAGTTTATTTAATTATTTATAAATTAAACAATTTTATAAAAAAAAAAATGAATTACTTAGGTTGATGAATATCAAAATACATCGTGCATTGTGCATCTATCTACAGTATATCTACTTATATAGGCTCTATCAGTTTTAAAATTAAATCGACTCTCACAACATAATTTATCTTATTTTTTTGAAATTATATATTCTACAAATCTGCGGAATTATATACATGGTTATTCGTAGAACGTATTCCCTAAATGCATATTGAATCATGATTATCAAATCTAGATTACATTATTAATCCTGTATAAATCTATAATTATTGCATTAATAATATACATCATAAATACATAATTGTAACACCTTATAACTGTTAACTTTAAAGTTATTTGGTTTAGCATACAATTCGAATTTATTGATTGTTAATATATTTGATTTGAATTTTTTTTTAAACAAGTATCCAAGAATAATCTCCATTCTAATCGATTTTTGCATTTAAAGAAGCATTAAAGACTCCTATGATAGTTAAATGATATCAATGTATTATCATTGATTATAAATACTACTATTATATAGTATTTATAATCAATAGTGTTATTAATGTTACGAATTCGAAAATTATATGCAACATGAAATAAAATCTAAATAATACAATTTTTAATTATGATCTCTTCTTTTTTAGTGTATTTATTGTATGCATCAACCGTCGTTCTAAAACCTATTATCTATCCACTGGTTAACATGTTAATATAATATTTGTTCAACAATTATAATTAATTGTTTTGTTACGTTTAGCAAAGCCTGGCGGTACTATATTGTTTTTTGATTTTAAATCTAATGGGCAATAAGTCACATGATTATAAAAACACGTGTGCATACAATATTTAAATATAAAATGATATGCATATTACACATTATGCACTTATAATTTATAAATATTAAATAACACCAACTAGCTACTGTCCCGATCCCACGTTGTGTTATCAAGAGGCGTATAAACGCGTTCGTAGTGTTCGATTTAATAAAGACGCAGTCATTTTTTTTATTATAACATAAACGCACATTACACATGATAACATTATACAAAGGGGTAAATAAAGGGTGTGGTCCAATATTTGTTCACATGCACGATAGTTGTTGAAAACGTGCCCGTATGCTATGTTAAACTTATATAATAAAGCATTAATTCCGCGTGTATACACCTACTATAAAAATTACCTTGAGTTGTGTGTACAAATTACAAAATATCGAGTTCAATATTATCAAGGCATATGTGTGTTTTCCGTGTCTGTTCCGCATGTAAACTTTACTCCCGAACCGTCTGTATAAATAATAATAATAATAATAATAATCATACCGATTAACGAGACAAAAGTACCAACTTTGGTTGCGTTGTATTTTTTCCTACAATGATGATTCAATTCCGACGACAATGCGTATGAATTGCCCCCTCCCCCCCGCCCACCAAATACATGTTTCTACGACCGGCAAAAAACACAGATCATCGATGTCATTGTTATTGTTATTATTTATATTATTTATACAAGTATATTTCTTACTGCGATATATTATAACGTCGAAACATATCAATTAGTGTACATTATTATTATATAAAAGTTAGCAGGAGGGTGTGTGCGTGTGTGTGTATGTGTGTGTGTGTGTGTGTGGTACCGCAATGTTTATTTTCTGTCGGTCGGAAGTCGATCTGGTCTTATGTTCGTGGGATAGTGGTGGTGATTACTGGTTACCGGTTACACGTCGCAGCGTGGGGAATGCGAGAACATCGCACTGGACGTGCGCGAACACATACCCAATAAATAATCAGATTACAAATGATTGTTCTGTATAATATTTTTTACTATTTTTTTTTTTTTTGCTTTGTCGTTCGCAGGTGTGTCAAGAGCGCGGCTGGAAAGAATATGAAGGAACTAAAAGCGGAGACTCCGCGTGGTCGGTGCCGGCGGACGAGTATTGGAACCTATGGTGGAAATCGACCGGATTCTCATTGTCGCACTATAAACAGCAAAAAATATGGCAGGTATGTATACATGGTATACATGGTATATAAAGTGCGTGTATGAGTGCGTATTTTTGTAAATTATTTCTTGTATGATGTGTGTGAATGTTATTCGCCAGGACTGCACATTGTCCGCAGAGATCGCGTAAGTTGACCTGATTCCGAAGTAATATATATATATTTTAAATGCATCGATTGAACACAGCTGTCTTTGACGACTCTGTGCCAAAAACTAAACGATGCGGCGACGACGCGGTCTCTGTTTGTATGCAAAATACCATAATATATAGGTACTATGAACAAAGTAAAAAAATATCAAAATAGGACATATTATATAATATATATATATATATATATATTCACGCAACTTGACAGTTTAATAAAGTTTTGTGAGTATACTAATAATTAATTTTATTATTAAAACGTTCACATTGTCCGCCATTTTATTATAATAATAATATACACGCCTCATCAATCAAATACAGAAAATGTTATTCGTAGTGCCCGAAAGTGTCAGGCGATTTATACATAATGTCCAGGTTCTCTACGTTGCTTGTGTTATAATATAATATAAATGTGTATATTAACAATCCGATTTAAATTAATCTTTCTCGAAAACGGTTAATAATTAACATAGTACCCAATATCGTTAAACGGCGTGAACGTAGTATTTTTTTTTCTCCGCTGTAAACTATTATACTTGGCTATATTGTGTAGTGTATACAACTAATTATGTAATAACGTTGTTCGTACAAAAAAAAAACTATTTTTGTACGTTGCGATCGCGTATTATATTTTATATTATGACAGTGCAATGCATTCATCATTACTGTGACGATTATTTAAAAAAAAAATTTCATCTCGTTTACGCACGTATTTGATGAAAAAAAACTTATTCCCATTTATAAACTTCAATCGTAACTAAATAGTGCCCACCATAATTATTATTATTGTCGGATTAATTTTTCTTAGGATAAAAGAACATGCGTTTTATTTAACTCGTTACAGTTTTGAGTTTATTGACAAGATTCGTGCTTAAAACTAATACACATCTCTACCATATGTTATATACGATGTATATACGTTTATTGTTTGTATGAAGAGAAAGTATGACAAAAAAAAATATATTAACGAAGTGTTTGTAGTATTTTTAAAAATTAAATTTTAATGTAAATGTATAGTATGATATTGAATGAATATTCCAGATGAATGTATGCATTCTGGTATGCATAGGTAATGTAATTAATAAAACTTTTTATTTTTTTAAAAAAGTGTTTCTAAAATTATATGGTTAATAATTTAATTTATTAAAAATAATTACTAATAAAATATTAAACTCAATCACGCTTAGTTATTACAAAATATATTTCTAACACTTAAGAATTCAATTTCATAATAATCGATTTATATTTACTTATGCAAATATATGTACATTTATAATACCGTTTTCAATTAGGCTAAAATTGCAGATAACAGTTACAATAGATTCGGCATGAATAAAATTACATTTTTAAAATAAACGTAATATTTGAATATCAATGTATACGTATTCGTAATAGTGTGTGTGTATTGCTTTTACTGTCTTAATAGTTCAACAACCACATACCCAGTGGATCAGCATTGTGCCGGAAGGACAACTTGTGGCGGTATTTGAAATGCATGAAGAATATATTCGGCACGTCATTGTTCGGGTTCAGGTAATGGACAAAAAAATAGTTTGTTTTTTATATGGAAATATTGAAATGTTTTGTACGAGGTAAAAATACAAACAATAATAATAATATATAAAAAAAATAATAATCTAAGAACATATTATTATTATTATTATTATTATTATATAGGTACAATATAATATGATAGGTAGGTATAAGTATCGATGCAATTACTGTATGCACGCAAGTGTTCGTATTGCATATGAGATACGCCTTGTGTATTAAAAATAATAATGTTACATTGTATTTTCATATGAGGTGGGTGGTACGATATAAAAACACGAAAATGAACATTTTGTCGTTTAATACATAACAGTTTATTTACCTTTTATACCGCGTAAAAAGCCTACAGTTCCTGCTCGGAGGTTATTCTGGTTATACATTTGGTTACAAGTAGAGTGTAATGACTTTTTTGGTAAAACCTAATTTTATTTTTTTTTAAAGACTGAAGTTAATGATTTTTTTTCAAGCTAGCACCATATTATTTTAATTTATACTTTTTAGTCGTGCGAATAATAGATTACCATAATAACATATTGCTATGATATTAAAATAAATTATTTTATTATAATATAATTCAGTAAATAATTGTATTATGTTTTAGTTTTATTATTATTATTGTTATATATTTATAATAATGGGCCCCACTGAGTATGCTCGTGTGGAGGGAGGGGGCATAAAGACTCATCAAAAAATTATTGTTTTAATAAAATTTGCTATTTACATTAAATAAATCATAACAATTTTAAGACTTGATGATGGATTATAAAATTATATTAAAACTAAATTATAAGATATAAATAAATATTAGTAATTAAAAACTAAAATTATGACAATATTTTCATTAAGTCCACAGTTTGTAAACATTTATTTAAACATATTGTTCTGTAACTTTTCATTTCGAAATTTTATGGGCAGTGAATTAAATATATATAGTCCTACGTATGAGTATGATGATACTGAGCGGTAGTTTTAATTGTTCTGGGAACTAGAATATTGTTGATTTTATATCTTGTATTTATTTTGTAGTTAGGTACTTTCGTTAAATTATTTTTAATTATGAAAACAACAGTTGCTTTAAAAAAAATTTTTTTAATTGTTATTGAATTTATTGAATTTAATAAATAACAAATCATATGAAATAAGAAATTTTTATTCAGAATAATTCTAATTATATTATTTTGCGCTAATGTGTTACTTAAAGACGATGTAGGTTTATTATATTAACACTGTCCCAAGCGATTTTATATGTTAATAGTGATTCTACAAGTGCATTAAAACTTGTTTTAATTGATTAATATTTAATATGTTTTTCAATTGTTTAAAAGGATAGAAGAGTTTTCTTATTTTGGTGACTAATTGATTTATATGATCTACCCACTTTAATTATCTACACATTTCTATCCCTAAATATTTTGCACTTTTACTTATTATTTTTTGATTACAAGGGCAATTTCATTCACTTATACATTTATTTGTTTGCAAAGTGAGATTATTTATATTGGGAAAGTTTTTTTTTGCTTAAATAGTGTGGTAAAATAAATGTTTTATCAATGTTCAAGTGAGTATTTCACTCATAAATTCATTATTTAGTTAAAAATAATACATGAAACAGATCAGTATTTTTTTTTTTATATACCTTTATACTAATTACGCCAAAGCTTTGATAACATAAAACTTAAAGAAGTATAAAAAAATATTTCAAAGTAGTATACCTAGTAGTTTAGTACCTGTATTATAGTTTTTAGAAGCTAAAAATAACTAGCCATGTGCTCGTGTAAGTAAACTGCAATAGTTTTATGTAAAATATTAACATATCTGCATAAAAAATACTGTGTGGCGTATGCAGTATACCATACCACAGTTGTATGCGTGAGTATAAATATGCAAGTACTTTTGTTATATGTCGTGACTAAAAGCTACTGACATGGAAAGTTTTCACAAACAAATAAAATGGGTCATGATATCATAATACTAATGTCTAATTATACAGTAGGTGCATTAAAGAATGCCGTGAAGTAACTGTTTTCTAAATGCACCCATGTGTTTAAGTTTAAGTATGTTTTTAAATGTAATTAGCCATCACTCATCAAATTGGAAAATTTTCGATTAAAGGTCAAGTGTTCGTTATATAAATACAAGGGTCTGAATGTAAACTAACAATTTTGTTTTACACACAATATGCAGTGAAACTTCTGTTGACGGACACCTCTTAGTAGCGAGACACTCTCAAAAGCGGACACTTATAAATTCCTCGGCAGAAATGTACGTGAGAAAAAAGCGGACATATTTTAATTTCCCTATTGTAATGTCCACTATTGTGAGATTTCACTGTATTATGTAGAATTTCATCGCCAATTAACGAGTATAGTTAAATTTAGGAAAGGATATAATATCATAATCGATTTTAGGCATTTATACTTTAGAGACCTAAAAAAACACCATTGCAATACGATAATAATATTACTATGACACTAGGTATGTATAAGTGGCAAATAATAACAATAATGTTTTGTCTTTGGTATCCATTGGTTTCATTGGTTACATAATCATTAACTACCTAATATATGCGTAATTTTATGTGTCTGTCAAGTGGTGTCGTGGTGAGGGTGGTTTCTTCAATGGAAAAAATTACCCAAATAGGGGTGAACATTATCATCCCCTACACGTCACACACGCGATCATTCAGGTGTTTGTTTATACATTTCCCCATAAACAGAACATATAATATTATTTAGTATACAAAATACACATTGTTTTATAGGCCTCTGTAGTACGTATAGTACAATAGTGCAATTTTATTTCGCTGTGACATGTTAAACGTTCATAAAACTTGCGACTGGTTGTTTCCACCGCAAATGCCAGAAAATACGCCGCCCTCCCCCCTGATAGCATATTTTTTTATCTAAATTGTGCCATCGGGTAGGGAAACTAAAAGCTATTTGCAAAATGTAATGCATATATTCCTCCTATACCTATTATATCACGACATCGCGGAAACCATCCTATAGTAAAGTTGATTTTCATAATATATAATAAGTTTTTTTTTATGTCAAGTTAATCTTTACTTAAACTTAAATACCTACTTTTTATTATTTTCTTGTTTTGTACCGTTCCTCGGCATGAACTATTAGCCCAGATTCCTACAACCTACCATTAGAGTATACAAAGTTAGCTGCCGAATGTAGTCACGACACTGACATTGGCGAGAAGTCGATTTGGATTTGCAAACCTGTTGGTCAAAGTCAAGGAAAAGGCATATCTTTGATTTCGGTATGTATTATATTATTATGTGTGTAATATAAAATATATAATATATAAATAATTGACTTCGTCGTACCCGGCCATGCTCGGGATAAAAATGTAATTTAAATGTCATGAAAAAAATCGGGTTTTATCTAAAACACAACTCCACAGAGGTGGTGAATTGGTTCTTATAAAAAAAATAGTATGGTAAACCTTCACGGATGGCGCCACAGTTGTAATCCTATTTTACTTAGTTTTCCCGGAGAGAGAAGTAAAACGATCTTATACAATCTTTTTTAAAAAATTATCTATAATAAACTTACAATCCCATATAAATCGAGTCTGTAGTTTTGAGATTATTTCATACAAACGTAAGAAACATTCAACAAAATATAATATAATACTATACTGAAAAAATTACTCGTTACATACACAATATATACATACAGACAGTATGTACAATGCGGGTATGCAGAAGCGCCTAGTTGATAGGTGTGTTTTATCTTATTGGTATTACGTATGCTTAAATAACCCAAAATAATTGACTACGACTTTTAATAATAAACAAATTTTAATAAATAAATATAAATATATCTTACAAAATTATTTGTTTTTTGCAAAAACACAAATCACATACTTATAAAGGTACCTATAAAAGAATATCATTTTTTGATATTCACAGTTCACATATTTTTTTATTACTTATAAGTTTTAACAAAAAAAGTTTTCTTTTGAGTACCTATATTAGGAACGAACGTAAGGCTTTGATAATATTCTCAAAAGGTCCAGGATAAAAAACCCACTTGCCCTACCCTAATGCCGTCCCTGCGATGCAGTATAATAATATGAAAATTAGACGACAAGATCAAAAAATTATATTATGGTTAACACAACAAGTATCGCAGTTTAGTATCGTTTCGTTACACTTCCATTACATTAAATTGTATTATTTTGTTCAAAGCAAATCGGCGAGCTCGTTTATGACACCAACATCGTAGTCCAGAGATACGTGAAGAATCCTATGCTCATCGGCGGATACAAGTACGATCTACGGCTGTATGTGCTGGTGCCTTCATTCCATCCACTCACTATATACATCTACAGGGAGGGCCTAACCCGGTTCAGTACCGACAAGTATTCGCTGAATAACCTCGATAACCACTTTGCGCACCTGACCAACAGTTCGATCAACAAGCTAGGCCCGAATTATTCGGAAACTAAAGAGAAAATCGGACTAGGTACCTAATATATTCTATTATACTGCAACTCGGGTTAATATTTATTTGTTTTAGCGTGAGAGTTCAGGCATACATTTTTTTAGGATAATTGAGATTATAATTTGAATTTGAATTTTATTATAATACCTACATTTGAAGTATTGTTCCTAGATACTCATAACCATATATATATCCTTAAGCAGGACAACCAATTTGAATAAGAGTTATTTTTTTTTAGTTCATATCAATTATTTTATTTTATTTTTATTTTAATACAGGCTACGGCCTAATGTATAAACAACAATTTAAAAAAATTATATAAACAAATCAAAAGTGCATTTAAGTTGATATAATACGTCAGATATAGAAAAAAAGAAAAATAACACATTAGAATAACTTAAAAATTAAAAGATGGATCTTCATTAGCTATACGCATCATATATAAAGTCATCTATAAAGTGGTCGGTTACAGGAATAGTTCGTCATACACAGTAGCAAAGAGAAATGATAAAAAAAACGGACCTGAGCACAAGGAGTTTTAAAGTTGACCATGGAAAATAACTCAGGGCAATCAATCAACCCATCAATAAGTTTGAGTAGGAAGACCTTATTAAAGATAATTCGCCTATTAGCTAAGAACTGTAAACATAACCTTTTTGACAGTGGTTCATAATCATTAAGTCTATGTTCAATTTTCAATAAATAGGCAGTAAAATTCAAAAACTTTCGTTGAACCTTTTCAAGTTGGTTCATATCACTTGCGACATAAGGATTCCAATGGCAAACTCTAAAATAGACTTAACAAACGCACAGTACAACGTTTTTAGTGGATCTAATAACTTAAACTCCGAGAGCTTTTTTAAGTTTTACAGCATGATGCATCAATATGAGCAATTATCAACATAATATAACTCACATATTTTCGTTTACACTATAGGATGCAAGTGGACATTCCAACAGCTCCGGCAGCACATACGCCAAGCTGGAGTAAACGATTGGCTATTGTGGCAAAAAATATCAGTTCTCGTAAGCCTTACGTTGGCCAGCCAGTGTACAGGCATACCGAGCACGTCAAATTGTTTCGAGTTATACGGTTTCGACATACTGGTCGATTCTGATTTAAAGCCCTGGCTTCTAGAGGTATGTCAGCAATGTCGTAATAATAAACATAGTATCAGGGATGGGATCTCGAACTTTTCGAACGTTCAAACACCTTATATTTTAGGAAAGTCAAACGGTTTGAAATTCGAGAAAAATGTAAGTTCGAATTTAAACATCTCGAACAGTTATGGTAAAAGTCGAAAAATAAATCTAGACGTTATATTAACACACGTATTACGTTTCACACTATTACACACGAAAATTAAATAGTATTTTTTTAGTTGATTTTGTGTCTGTTTAATTATTTGTAGTGCACAATTAGGTATTATCACTTATTTAGTGACCCCCGGTCTTTACTGAGACATCGTTCGGAATTAAAATGATTTAAACTCTAAATATTGCTTGATAAAATTAATTCGACAAGAAAAAATAAGACTTCACATACACCCCGGACTACATAATTAATACTATTGCTGACATAATAACATTTACTTTGTATTTTATCATTCGTAATTTTCTCGTTCATTTTTTTATAATGGCCATTCCGCACAACTCCATTGACGCTAGACACGAGGAAATTAAGCACGCGTAACATTGACACCGACGCTTTTCATTTAAATAATAATATATGTGTTACCTTTAAAAACTATAGTTTGTTTGCTCTAACTACAGTATTATTTGACTAAAACTTTTGAATCTCGAAACAACAATATACACAGCAAATAGAGATCCCGATTGTTGCGAGAAGAAAGTAATAATTTACCTAACGATTGTTAATTGCTGTAAATGCAAGCACCTGCGCTCAACAGGTATTTGATGGGCTTCAAAGACCAAACAAAACGCAATTATCGGGGTATTGTATAATTATACTTTGTTCGGCGAGAAAACACGCCGCGTACCGACGAAAATCAGTTTTTCTGCGCATCCCCGCGTGGTATCCTGCCATAGGGGGACTTGTGTCGATGGCAGCGTGACGCGGGCGGATACTCAGAATTGGCGTATTCTCTCGCTGAACTGAGTATAGTTAGTTTAAAATTTATTCCATAAACTTAGAGGTATTATTTAAAACATAAAATAACACATT